>VDFB02095375.1:0-87295 GCA_007258455.2 Sequoia sempervirens | reverse complement strand
CATGAAAAAAAAGAAGCCTAAAGTTAGTAGAATCATGAAAAGATATTTCAGATTTAGGAGGAAAGGAGGCCCACTTTAAGAAATTCTGCAATTCTGGCTGCTAATTGCTGTTGCTCCAATGTGCTTGAGTTTCCATGCCAAGTGAAAAATGACGATCCAGATTGTAACAAGAAGCAAGATGTAGAATTTAAAGATGTTCCCACCTAAACAAAGAAAGCAATAGAGTGATCAAGAAATTAACTGTATCTTAAACAAATTATTATATGAATGAAATGTAAGGAACATAGCACCTAAAGTATGTATATTAATAAACAGTGTGAAACTAATAACTCAGATGCTATAAATTTGAGCCAGTGTAACAATGAGATAGATAACTATTTCAAAAAACTTGCTGCTTAAGTATTTGATGTTGATCGTTGTCAAAAGCCACAAAAAGCTGCTATATCTAATATATATCTTGAAAGAAAGAAAAGTTTTCCCTTCTTTGTAACTCATTAATTTATTTGAACCTATTTTTTAAGCGACCTTTAAAGTCCAAAAACTTGAAAAGATTTCTAAAGCAGCCATAGTATCTAAGAGATTGGAGGTCACAACAAGCAGGCTGTTTAATTTCTTTGTAAAGCAGTGGGCATTGACAAGCAGCTTAGTCTAAGACTGGAAATTCTAAATTTCATTAATCATGCTAGCCAAAGGTTTCTTGTTCTTGTCTAGACAAGCTATCATGAAACTGCTCATCATTCCCTCATAAGAAGCACCACCAAAGTTAAAGCAATACAAAGCCTATGCAAAGTTATATGATCAATAAAGTAGCACCCTATGACTGTACAATTGGATTACCTGATTAGCCTACAAGTTTAGTTTAATAACTGAAATCTCTCAAACAATACACTGAAGGATGTGATCACAGTAGGCCAGAGCGGATGGTCTAAAAAGCATCTCATATCACCTAAATTTAACAGTTTTCAGTAGCACTTGAAGATTTCTGAAAAATTATTTTTAACTAATTTTTTATATTTTGTATTTTACATATTTTAGGCCCTTCATAGCAAAATTTGGCAATGTGACTGTTGGACCATGCTTATTCTACAGTTCAATCTGGATTGATTAGTTCATGAACTAAGCTTTCCAGTGCATATATAAGCTTCAAAAGTTTAGTGGTGGGCTAAGAGTTAGGACCTGAACAAGTAGAGCTACCAAAAAAATATAACTTCAACAACTTTTTTAGTTTACTGATAAGTTCATCCTTTATCTGACTCTCCATTTTGACTTCCAAGAAGTACATGGCACTACTATATGTGTTGACTCTGATTCTAAACGAAAACCCTAATTTACTATATTTAGTAATTTTTTTGTTTCTTGTACTGTAAAGCTATATAATAACCGGATTTGAAACATGTAATTAGAGCCAAAGACATACATTTCTCCTACAGAGTTTGTCTATTTTGTATAAGCTCTCGACTACTGTATTGTCCCCTAAATTACCAGTTTAATTCAAATCATCACAGCTAAAAGACAAGAAAGTATGAAACTAAGTGGAAGGTCAAATGTAAGTCGAGCATGGACATGGAAATTTTGGAATTGTAAACCTAACATTTTAAGTTTCAGAGAAACCCCCATGGTGATGAATCATTGAAACAAAAACGAAGACTTCCAGCTTTATTTTGTTTTAGTAAAAACTGGTCAAGATTTAAAAGATAAGTATTTTAACATTAAAGGAAAAATCAATTAGCACCTACAGGTATAATTCTATCAGGGAATTATTCTTTATAATTTAAAACAGTAACATAAAATTAGGTGAATTTGCATTGATTTAAAGAATATTTGACAAAACTAAAAGACTTGCCACCAGAAAGCTCCAGGACAAAATCCAAAAAAAGTGGTCTCCATTGACGTATTTTAGGCATGGGGTCTTCCATATAGCAAGAGACTGCCAAAATATGAAAACAAGGATGGTTATGTGGTGTGCATAAACAAATTCTCCAAGTTTATGATATTCAAAAAGGTAAATACTAAAACTTTTTGATAATGATTTTCCAGGTTTCCTTTTAAAATGGTCACTGCTAATGAGATAAAGGGTAATGCTTTGATTTAAAATAGGCATAGAACATAACTTTGTCTATATGGCATTCACGGAAAAAAGATAGATTGACTGTCAAAGGCAACTCATGCTTGTGAGGTAGAGTTATAAAATCATGAACCGTGTCATGAGAAGAGTGCACCCAACATCCAAAATTACAATGATTATCTACACTTTGAAGTTTACCTCATGAAAATTGAAGTGAGGCCATTCCATGATATAAATGGATGCGTAAATTATACCCAAGTTCTACAAAACAACTATATCTCCCATTTCCTCTTTGGTAAGAACTCAAGTTGCATGAAGGTACAAAAAATTAAAAGCATATATTGTCCAACAAAACAAAGGTTGGGAGCTCATACACGTGGCAGGCCATGCAACATTTTGGTGGGTAGGCATTTGAAATATTTTTCCATGGCTGCAAATGTATATAGATTTTTTGTTTAATTTGCTTTATTGTCGAATTCTGAATACATTCCATAATTTTCAGTTGGCATTTATACGAACTCCATGATGAGTCATGAATCGGTCTTGACCATTTAGCTTGCCTAATCATGCTAATTTCGAATTTTACTTTGTCAGAACATAAGAGTTTTGACTTTTCCACTTCAGAGTCCCTGCAACATAGGTTGGATATGTACAGTCAGCGCATGATAATTATATGTTCAAGCTGCTCCCTGGCACATTTTTCTAATTTATGTGACTTTATGTATTGTCTCCAGCCTGTGAAAGTTGCATAAGAAATAAAATCAGTCCATCACATAAATAAGAAAATTGACGACACGGAGAACAACAATTACACTATACCATGTGCAGGATGAATGCACCACCAAAGAGTGTGTGATGTTTATATAATTATATGTTAAAGCACACAATAAATCCCTTGATAGAGGGTCCATGAGTCAGTGCAGTAGTTGTATCTGCCTAATTTAACCCCTTTAAGTGTATGGTTAAAGGCTATATTTAATGTAAGATATTACACGCATGTTATAACTCATAGGCTTGTTATAAGATTATACACTTAGGTAGGAGCTTGATTCACTCCTCCAAAAGTATCTCCCATATGCCATATATCAAATAGATTGGCAAGAACTAGCTTACTGCTGAGTTTGATCATGAGGTCAAAACCAAAAGGCTACAATATTTAAGTTTTTAACAATACATATAAGGCAAATTGAAAAAGTCCCCTTTTTTCCCAAAAGGAGGATTGGGCTTGGCTGTGACATAAAAATGACATATATTGAGTACTGTTCTCTTTCATCTTTCTTGTATATTCATGATTCATCCTTTAAAAAAAATTCACACCTTTCAGGGAATTAGTTAAACACGTAGTAACGAGCAGCTAATGCTAAGATGAGAATATTTTCAAATGCTGAAGTTCATACCAGGTTTAGAAAATTGTTCAAACATCAACAAATCCTGTGAAACCAAACCAAAAATAAAGATTTTAGAAATGTATATTTACCGGATCAACTTGTACTGCTTTACTGTTGTGTGGCCCTGAACCAGAGACCTGAATGAGGGCTACACAATCGCCATTGTATGTATCATCGTTTACACCTTTATCGGCAATGAATTTTTTGTAGCCAGTGCTCAGCCCACCCTGCTATGTAAAATGAAAATGATTACCAATTCCAACCAAACATCATAATATTGCTTGACAGGATTAAAAGGCAATAATATTTCTCCAAGCTTCTTATAAATTGTTTCTCTTATACAAGAAATCGGGGAAATCAAGCAAAAAAATAGCAGAAACTATACACAAAATTAGGTTTGGAACCAAATTTGGACTATTTGCTTTAACAAAACTGTGATTGGCTAATGTGCAAACCTTCAGTACAAGCATGTTTGGGAATAGACCGATAAATTCAGCAGGCTCTTTTCCTTGAAGAATTCGACCCTGTAATGCAAATTGCACTCCTCAGCATTTGACTGTCTTGTGAGTTTGTATCATATAAATAGTTATATCCCTGAGGATGATTTTCATGTACTGCTTTTCTCACATGCTCAAATTGACAGTGATATACTATTATACGGAACTTATGAATTCTTAAAGAATTCAAATAAACATGTAGGCTTCTTTGGAAAAATTGATTGGCTACTCAAATTGAGATGAACAAACGTGTCTTTATTAAAATATCTGAAGTCAATAAAATTTGCAAAATTGTAGAAATACTTACCTGCACAGGTTTCCCTTTCAAAGAGTTTGCCATTGTGTTTGTTAAGCGAGCAGCAGTAGTTTGATCTTCCTAAATAAAAAGCAAAGAAATTTGATTGATCTTAGTGAAAACAAATATAATCAGACAGGAAAACAGTTAAGAACTTTCCACTTTAGTGTTTTATAAGACATTTATAACTGAATATTGACAAAGGTTATGCCATTCGTGCAATATAGTAAAAGGCTAGAAAATAATTCAGTTTCTTTGGGTGATATGAAATATTTCTTGCCAATTATTACTACACATGCCATTAAAAAAAAATTCCAGAGAAGAGTACATTAACCTAGCTGTTCACTAACATACCGGTGTGCTCTCCTGCCCCAGCCAAAAACAAAGATAATATCCCTCCTTCCGATCCCCAGAATGGTAAGTATACAAAATGATATAACAATCTCCACCATAAAATTTACCAATCTCTTCTTTACGAAGAGGAGTTTTGGAGTTATTGTTGACCCGCCATACCTGAGAAAAAAATATATCCATCTGCTTAGCCAATTGGTTGGCATCCACCTTAACATTATTATCTTCCATCATTAAAAGGTCAAATTGAAGTATAAAATGAAAATGTTATCTAAAAGATCCATAATGATCCCACCTCCAGCTTTCCACCACCTTCAAGCAAGGGTGGAATCTCTTCTTTTGCTGGAGTTGCCTTCATCATCCCCTTGACATCAACTCCCTGCTGCTTCAGCAAGGCTACAAAGAACAGTTAACATTATCATGATGTGCATCCCCTCACCATTGCCTTTCAGAAACAATCATTGAAAAAGTAATTTATTCACTCACCAGCAACTTTGCCTCTACCATCTTCAGCGCCAGAATTTCCACCAGTAAGGGGCCATGAATCAAATTTTGACTTAAAAGGCTGTGTCTCAAACCCTTGAATGACTTGTATAATGCTTGTATACTTTGATCTTTTCTGACTGGAGACGAATTCCTGAAGAGCAAAATATCCAAGGTTAAACACAGCAAGAGCTTTATTCTATCTCTCAAACATTACAGAAAATAGAAAGTGTACTAAGAGAAACCCACCTCTGCAGCTGAACTTGCAGCTTTCCTCTCCTCCAGCTGGGTTACACGACCCACCCAAATATAGATCTCTGCTCCACAGTCAAGTAAATAACATTTGTTTGACTCCAACATCCCCCGAGACAAGGGTCCTGCAATGCTCTTAAGTTGTCCATCCACAATACTGCATAAGAAAAATCCAAACAAAAACTTAAGTAGGAGGATTTTAGTCACAAATAAAAATGTCGGTTCTTTTCAAAGCATATGTTTGTTTTCAGTGCCTTTTACTGCACCCAGAAAGCATACAATACCCATGTTCTCCTAAAATCACAAAAAAAATGTGTAACATAAATATATTACATATTCTAGAGGGAAATTGTAAAATTATCCAACATGTGAGAAACATTTTATACAGCATTTAAAATACATAACAGAGTATATTCATTTATTTTGTTGTTTCAACATTTTATCTTGATATTCAATTTTTTTCACAATGCACTTCAGACTTATGCTTTGCCTTCCATAGCCCAAGAGGATTCCAAGACTTCATGAACACATCATCTGTTTACATTTAATATTTATAAGCCATTCTCTCATTCATTCCAACAATAAGGAGGTACTTTCTTGACTTTTATGTAGATTGTTATCCATACATTTGTTTTGAACCAAGATAATCTCCCACTACAGTCATGCCCCTACCCAATCCTTGCTATTCTGTTACCAGAAATGAGCCTCCAAAGCTATGTACAAGCTCCATGCATAGAAAAGTTAAGCACATGGAAGCACTAAAATCCAGCAAGAAGGGCCTGCAAAATTCACTAGCACTGAGGTGAGATCAGAGAAAGGTATGTGAAAGTAAAAGACAACAGATATGACCACCAAAGACAGCAGGGTAGACAACTGAATATCCCTAATAAAGCAATATAAGAGTAAGATTGGTTAAAAAACTCAACTATAGTTGCACCAACTTACAAAGAAAAGATGAAACCCAGACAAGGAAGAAATTCCGCTCACAAAAGAAAAAAGTCAATGGACTCATTAATCTAAATTTCAAGAACATGTTTCCAAAATGCTGTGAAACCAAACAGCAACTACTTATATAAAACCTAACCAACTTCAAGAAAAGGACATGATTAGCTTTGCTCTGTAACTTCACAGGGAAAATCCTATACAACAAAGTAATTTTAGATACATTTACCCAGAAGGCCAGAACTTGTCTCCTAGAGAACAACAATATAGCCCATGACGATCCATTGAACATTCTAATCAATGCTACCAAACTAATAGCTAACAAGTAATAACAAATGTCAAATAACAAAACTATAAAATACAAATATCATTTCTGTGACTTACATGAATCTTAGTAGGGACCAATTGATGAAATAATGGAAGTTATAAATATAACCCAGAAGAAATTAACTTGAGATGTTTCTCGTTGAGTACATGCTTCAGCAGATCCTAACTGTTGCTCAAAGTTGACAGTATAATAGGGCTTGTACATTCCCGAGAAACATCCTAATTACACTTCAAAACAAGCTAAAAAAGCACTTTCAAGAGCTATATATTTACAGCTTAACAGGGCAGGTGCTTCTAATTTTTACCAAATTACCTTAGTCATTCATTAGTTCAAATTTTAATAAATGCTTTCAGGGAATCACATATATGGTATATAACAAAACATTAGGTTAGCATGATAAACAAAAATTCAGTACAGTTAGTCCAGCGGATCTAAATTAGTATGCAGTAAGTTTTTGGCAGGCCTGGCAACCCAGTTAACGCTTTGCCATTCTGTCTTTCTGAACTTCTTAAGTGACCTTTATGCATACATTTTTATTGACTTGGTAAAATTGAAATATGTACAAAACCTTACTATATTCCATCATAGCAAAAATTGTGTCTGTCGTTTTTACAAACTACAAACAACTTGCATGATAAAAATTTCATGCAGTAGACATTTTCAAAGTAGAAAAAATAACAAGTGTGATTTCACAATGAAGCTGTACGTTAGTCGATAAAAATGTTGAAATATCAATGTCGAATTTCCTGAACTACATAATGAATTTCATAAAGATACGATGAAATAAAAAATACCTATACATCCTTCCAGGAGTAATCTCCAAGTTAGAATCATCTTCGCTGCCAATCTTCTTTCCAATGGGAGCAAAACCTCCAAATAGACCCCAAAATTCCCCCGAGTCGGCTTCGGCTTGAAGTTTACCATCGTCTGAATTAACACAACTTTATAGGATTAAAACCAACAAATCATGAACTATAAAATCAAACAGTAAAAACAGAAATTGAACCAACATTCAATTCTATAAACTATGTTAAGTTAACAAATTGTATCCCAATGTGACTCTGGTCTCAACCACCTACCAATAATCGCAACTTCACACTTCCCCTCATGGTATTTATCTTTTAAGTATTGAACAACTTCCAGAGCTTTTGCCCTTTCCTGTATATTAGAATTAGACCCATTGAACTGGTAGATCTTTGTCTCAGTGTCCAGTAGAAAAACATCATCATGATTCAGTGATGACCGAGCAAACGGAACCTGTATGACAATTTCCTACGATCAGTGTTCCCTTCCAAGTGACCAATGACAAAGTCTATAAAGTGACAGCACTGTTTCTAAGATTTAAGTTGGAAGCTAGTCAACCTTGCACAACCAAAACCAAATCAGATGGCACCTAGATGCTTACCTGCTTCATTCGTACAACTCGCCTGCCTTTACATACATATAAGCATGTTTCAAACTTCACTTCCTCTGGCTTTTTGAATCCGGAAGCCACACCTCCTTCCAAAGGAAGGATGCAAGGCTTGAAATATGACAAAAATTTGTCTGTTTCATGGCCTTGTATTTCTCTGTATTGCACAGCACGGCCTCCTAGGGCTGCATCAAGCTCAACTGTCTTAATAGCCGCTGTTCCAGCTTCATCCTACCACAGATATCAGGAGTGTTGTAACTTCTGAAATCATAACATTGCTGTGCCAGCTTCTTGAAAAGCTCATAATGAAAGAACAAGAAAGATTAAGCTGCCTTAGTTACCTGGCTAGTATCTTTCCCAAGCCAGAAATGTATGTCATATTGATAAGTTCCACTCTTTCCAGAAGTTGTCTGAAACATGGAATTGCTGAATTCAGACTCAAAAACATAAAGCATGAAAACAACCATTAAGATCATCCAAGCTACATTATAAAACATAAATAGATTGTAAGAGATTGTCCATTTGCACGTCACCCAGACCATTTCAAATCAAAGTACATAAGGAAAAGAGAAGAAATGCACACTCATTATTGGAATTTTCATATAGTACTAAATAATGTTAAATAACTAGGGAGTACTTGAAAATTAATTCGACAGTATGAGCATTTATATGAAGCAATATTGATATATTTTACTATGTAGTAAGTCAAATAGCTTCAAATTTTTTAAAAGTTTCTGCATGTCATCAGTCTAGTCATTGAATAGCTTTTTTTGTTACTTTTGGTGCCTAGGATCTTACTACACTAATTCTTCTCTATTCTAACTGTTTATATTTGCAAGTACCATTTACCTGCTTTGATCATTTGTGGACATTAATATAATTTCTTCCCTTCTTTTTTAATCCCTCATATGCTGGGAGGGGAGGTTTATTGTGCAGGGAGGTCTTCAAATAAATAGCACTAGAACTGGCACAAATGAAGAGAACTAAACTGTGGTCAATTGCAAAGTTTTGTAAGATAATTAGAGAGGGTTGTCTGCTCAAGGTCCAAATTCAAAGCACAAGCCATTATTCAAGAGATTGGAAAAGGAGTAATAGAAAATTCTTCTATAGCAATAACTCAAAAAGGATTTGTATAAGAGTCAACCACACATTTCCTATTACATTACATTTTAAAAAGAGATGTCAAATTTGTGACCTAGAAGAAAGGTGCAATGTTGAAGTTCTTTAAAGCATAAAATTTTAGCATAGGACATGCTTCACAAAGTTCAACAATCCAAATCAGACTAAGGAAGATTTTTTTTAAAATAATTTAGTCGGGGTTCTATCGGGGGGGCCACCTGGGAAAATTATAAAAGGTATAACAATATCATAATAAAAGACCATTATGGTCGAAAAGTAGAAAAGTACAACAAAACAAAAACCAAAAACGGCTCCTTCTATAGACTGAACCTATCTCATGAACTCTGCATTCCCAGAGGCACCAAAACAAACAAGATGCCACACTGCCACCCAATGCACAAACAAGAGCACACTGCACAAACCATACTTCACAGCCAGTTCCACAGCTCTATTTCCGCGCTTCCCAAAATCCAGCAACTTGCCAACACTGTCATCCACACACTCCCCAACTACCCACTGCAAATTACTGAGCACCTCCCCAATCACCAACCATACTAAGGTCCAATGCATTCGACTCTTGCACAATCCCATCTAGGATCCAAAGAGGGAAAGCAAACCCCTCTTGAGATTTCAGCTCTTTCCCAGGCATGATACAGGGCTAGCACAATCAAGTCAAAGGCCACTTCCAGATGGCCCTTGTAAGAGGTTACCTTCAATCCTACTAGAACATTCCCCACACGGTCACACCCATATAATAGGCCCTCAAAACCTTTAATTCATTTTGTATTGCCAATGTCCTCTCCTCTGCCTCAATCTTCAAAAGAGCAGGTATCAACATCACTGGACCACCAAATCTTACACCTTGCTATGCCACTTGATTGGGCTAAATTTCCATCCGGGACAATGAAAATTCCTCAAAATGATCTGGAAGTAGAAGCTCAGGGAGCCATAAAATCTACTTTGCCAAGGGCACAAAAGAACTAACTTCTCCACAGTTGTTTCAGATACCAGCATTTGACCTAGGAGCACCTACCATGCCTACACCATCCTTACCCAAAATGGCCCTTAATGAATCCTGACGTTGTCGGAGCAGAGCTGGAAAATATTTAACCTGACTATTTATAACTGCACCCTTCCTACACGGGTCTTTAGCTCTTCCTAACTTAAACTATGATGCACATATGTACTTCTCACAACACCACTCCAAAAACAATACACTACAAGCACCTCCTACCCAACCTACATCATACCTCCACCACCAACACTGAGCCAGAAAAATTATACAATAATCTTTATACAAGAAACACATGGCATATATTAATGATACATCCAGCACCACAACACTGAGCCAGGAAAACCAAACAATAATCTTTATACAGAAACACATGGCATATATTAATGATACATCCAGCATCACACAAAGAAAACTATTTCTCGTGCATGGGAGAGTTAATAAGAGAAAGGGTACTCTCATTAACATATCTAAGGCCCTGACCTGATGAGACAATAGCACAAAAGTGGCGGGAGATAATCTACCATGAGCACACATGAATTTGGAAATCCCTAAAATATATGAATGCAAACACTTTACACAAATTATACCCAACCTCCATCCAGAATAAAAACAACTTCAGTACAATTCAAGGAGGCTGAAAGATTAAATAACATTCCAAATCTGCCCAAGAGTTTGAGGTATGACTATAGATGGCAATAATTGACTCTTGATCAATTCCAGCATTTACCAAATAATCCACTATTGAGTTCAAATTTCTCCTAAAATTGTGAAAGCTTAAATTTTCAATTTTTTGACCTATACATAACACCTCATCCACATAGTGATTGAGTCTCCAATTAGGTGTTTATCACTACATAAAATCACCCTCCTCAATCAAATTTTTCAAATTTTGTGAAGCCACTACCACTAAGCTTCCCACTCGTCTTCATTATTGGTTCTGATCCCTAAAAATAAAGAATCGCCATAAATAAAGCTCTAGTTTGAATCTCTTTGAACAAAATTTACTCCAACCAAACCTGGGGTTGGCCCTAGATGCCCCATCAAAATTCAGTTTCACAAAACTTACAACAGGAAGGATCCATTTCTTACTTCTTTCCTAAAAGCATTGTTTCCTGTTTTATGATTTCTTCCAGTATTGTTTCCTGATTTCGGGTCCTTTTGCATTCAACTGTGTAAGTTTATTTGCATCAATTCAAATCATCATCAATATTCTTTCCTCATCCTAATGATGGATCATTGAGTGTGATCCAAAACATTGATGCAAAAACAATTAAACAATTGAATCTAAAAGCGCTCAAAAATCATTTTCATGGACTGTGTAAAAATCATGCTGACTATTGTTTTCTGAAACTAAAGAAGATTTCATAGATGATGCATTCAAAATATTGGCATTCCAAAAACCTTTTGGTTGTCCAACAGGTTGAGATCGAGTAATCCCCAAAGTCACATCCAAGGTCAAGCAGTAACTCTTGGTCTTCCACTGTTTGGCTTCTTGTAGGAATTTCAAGTTGTTATCTAAATATTAATGCTCTTAAGGAGCTAGACATAGAATCAGTTGGCTCAGATGCTCATTTGACTATCAGAAATGTTTTTTTAAAGAACTTTTGGACATGGTTGCAGGCAGAGTTTAGTTATTTATTCCTTGCCCTTCTTTCGGGCAAGAGAAGATAAGTGGATGATTAGAGATAGTTCTGCAGGGTTATGCATACATTGAAGCTATCTGCTCTAGACTTCCTTTGGAAGCCAAGCTTTTTAATAAAAAAAAAATTGCTCCTCTAATTAAGTGATATGTATGATGTTAAATGTCCAAGCATGTTAAGGCAAGAATAACTGGTTTCCACAAGGATATAGATTGTTTGGCCAATGAGGCAAAGACTCGGATGCTTGCAGTCATACCTTATTTCATTGAAGTTTTGAACAATGATATACTAATAGCTTTCATGCTGATTGATGTAACTTGCAAATTGGGTATAATATAAGATGCATTTTGTATAATAAACAGTTATAGTAAAGAAATAGTGTTAGCATAGGCTCTTATAAAAAGATAGAGAATGAGGAGAAAGAGGGTCGGCATAAACAACGACAATACAAAGAATGACTAGAGTTGAATGAATTCATCTATAACTTGATAGGTCCTACAGACCAATTTGATCTTAAGGACATTAAAAGTCATCATCGTCATTTGCAAAAAGGTCATCACATTTCAGGCAACGCCATCATCTATTCAATATTTATTAACAGGGTAATTCTGAGGACCTAAAAAGTAGGTATGCTCCAAACTACAAGTATATTGTGTGTCATATGCATCGGACAATGAGGTCAAAAGAATATGAGAATAATGAAACATACTTCACAATCCAAGAAAGTAACTATTGGATTACTACTGCATAGCAGGGATAAAATGCATGCCACAGAATAATATACATTACAAAGCATACAATAGCCCTTCTCATGTTATCAGCTTCTTTTATGAGAATATTAAAAAAATTATTGAAATGGTATTTCATTAGAGTGTGGTCTTATAGCCATGGCCAAAGAACTAGAATGGTTCAAAAAATTTAAGTGTCCTTTCTCCTATGCAAATGTACCATGATAGGACACAAATTTAGTTGAGTGTCAAAAATAAAACAAGAAATAATCAATACCATAAATAAGACATAATAATAAATTCCTTGATACATACCTGCAAAACGATATATGAATCTCCAGAATAAAATTTACCATATTCAGATTTTGGTAAAGGAACAGGTTGAAAATTTTCAATGCGCCATATATCCATACCACTGTAAACAATTTGTTAAGTAAACTTTACAAATTAAGAAAGATGAATCCTTTGCATGGTATGCTTCTGTATAATCTATAGTGTAAAATCTACCTTCCTTATAAGCATGTAGGGAAGAATTTGTTGCTCCAGAACAAAGCATTAAAGAATTTGATCCATTTGTCCGAGTATAAGAGAAGCAGCAAATTGTTAGTTTCTAAAAGGATACACTTTTTGACCCACTCCTTGAAAAGCAGGATCAACATTTTTCATTGACACGGCCATTGCAGGTGTTTTCAACTTGCAGTTCCTTTTACTCAACTTCAACTTCCTTTTTATAGAGGTCAAGATCACCTCACACAGATTGACTCTGTAGCGTCTCTAGAGCAGGTCAACAATCAGATGCCTTGTAACAAAGATTAACTGTAAAAGAGAAATGACAATTTTCAGTAGCTTGCAAAAGTAAACCTCACCATTCACTTAAGCCTCAAGCCACAAAAACAACTACAACTGTCACCCATTCGGCTACAAAAATAATAGCCCATTAATAGATTTAGATTAAAAAGGAAACAAGACAATTTGCATATGCAATGACAGATACAACACCCAACTGTTGCATACAGTGTTCGTACAAAATACTTGATTAGGCATAATAAGGTCTATCCAATTGGAATACAGCAAACCATTCAAAAGCTTGGGATAAATCTATAACCTAAGTTGCTGCTCACATCAAGATGTCCGTGAATAGTAAAAGTATCAGATTATAATTTCAGGCCTACTTACATTCCAAGCCTGTGGGAACCATTGATGCAAGTCTAGCCATAGATTAGTTAGAAATCAATTTGAAGATATCTTGAATAGATGAAGTTCCAAAAAGGGACTAAGACCTATAAAATTCTGTGAACACTGAAGATTTAACACCTTTGGAAAACAAGCAATATCATTTTCATCATTCCAAAATTTTAGTAAGTGGAGGAAATTTTTAAGAGGTAGGAGATCATGTACTTAACCACCTGCACGAATGTCTACTACTTCAAACTCATTAAGACTCAGATCTTCCCATGGATGTTCATAACAAAAACTATTTTGGCAAAAAAGGACATCATTTACCATCCATTGATTACACAACATTGATGAGGCAGCAACTAGGAAGATCTGTTCCATGCATTATCTTGGATGAACTGACTAAATAATAATTCTTGATGACCACCAATCCAACAACTAGTTTCCTATTCTTTGCATTATGATCTTTGGGAAGAAATTTACAATGATAAAATAGTTCTCGGAGATAGAGTGGTGTTTTAAATACGTCACCAAATATATGTTATCCCTGGTTTTGCTGTTTATCGATGAGTAATTATTTTTTGTTTTGCCCGTCTTGATTGCCATCGCCGTTTCCTCTATGATCTCTCTTATAATAGAAGATTCATTTAAAGAGCAAGCATAATTAGGCATGTTCCAATTATCAAAACCCATTAATATGCAGTAGCTAAACTACAGAACTTGCAAATCACTATAAAATATGATTAACCAGTGAGTAGCAGTAAACCTAGATCTTCACTAGGAATCTTGTGAGTTCCCTGGCAATATTTGTCAATTGAACATGGAGACCATGAAAATATTTTAAAGAACTCTTGATTTTCAAACACTGTTTGGATTCAAATTTTCTTATAGTTGCCATGTTGGTTTAAGGATGATAAAAAGTAAGCTGTGCATTCTCAGATAAAAAAAATCAATAATTCTTCCTTAATGAATCTAAAGTCTCACTAGGGTTAATCTATGTGGATGTAGAATGCAGAAGCAGCAAAAATGCAGGGGAATAAGTGCAAGCAAGTAAGAATGCATGTTGTTGAACCTGATATTACCAAAATTGTCATTAGAAAACATCAGAAAGAGCCTAGAAACTAAAAATGGGAAAATCATAAGATCAGAATACAGATTGAACCCACCGACCAGAAACATGTCCTTCACTCAATTCATTAAAAAAATACTTTTGACATGGGCCATTACATCAACACATGGCAAGGAGATACAAGGTAGATATTTCATAAGAGGGACTTGGAAACTACAAATCTCCTTAATGAAAAGAAATTACAAATCTCTTAACACAGAAACCACAAGCATTTATTGAGAAGGCTAACCCCACAAGAACTATATGTGGCAAGGCACAATCCCTGCATAGGAGTGGCTCTTCACATCTCACCAAAATGCAGTTATGATCATTGGATCAAAGTTCTCTTGACATGGACATTAAGATAAGCATTAAGCAACCATTACAAATAGGACATATTAGGTGCTTTTTCTACCCAGACTCTATTTATCCAATTCAGACATTATGTATGATGAAATCAAAACCAATTAGGCCTTTACGAAACCAATTCTGCCAATGTGGATATGAAGCTTGCAAGAGCAACAAATAATTCCATCTCAAGTTCCCGCACAAGCAGATATGCTAAGAGGAAAATAACCTGTCAGCTACTCCCACAAGGCATGTTGTCTTTTTAAATTCACCAAGTGTAGGTGGTATAGGATCAAAGACATCAATATTGTAAAATTAAGAGTAACTAATTAGGAGAAACATATTATGCTTCCAATTGGCTGACCTTACAAGGCTTCCCAAATGTCTCGGTAAAGATGCTTGATTCAATATTTGAGTAACAAGTGTCATGGTATTTGTGTATTTAAGTGATCCAAAAATAACCTCAAGAGATGGAAGTGAGTTTCTTTTCTCGTCAATAAGGGATAGGAAGCAGTGCTCAAAGATATCTCTACACCATTCTCCAACTGGACGTCTCTCTTGATGCCTCTTTTTCTCATACCTGCAGACTTTACACCTTAATTCACACACTTTTCCACTTAAAATTTCAATGTGATATAAGGCTCTCAATGGAGAGAGGATACCCAAGTATGAGAAGGAAAACAACATACTAATTTTGTCAAAAAAATATCCTGAAAAATACTAACCATTTTCCTTGTCTTAGAATCGACGGGCAAGCAGACACTGTTAAGCTAGTCTGTAACTTTTTCTAACTCTTTTGGGCTCTTAACTTCTTGCCCATTCTCCTGACAGCTAAACTTGTTTCATGCACTTTTCTTTTCTTTTCTTTCTCATAGTAATAATATCAGATTTAACTCCTTTCTTCGCCTTGTTTCTCATGGAAACATGCCCACAGCTGTTTGCTACAAGCTATTCTTCAATTACAACCACTTTGCTCACCCTGATAGATTTGATACATTTCATAAAATTGCAACTTATACCAGTTCAGGTTGACAATGATATTACCATCCATTGTTAATCTAACATTTTATTAAGGTCTTTTTCTGAAATTCTCAATAAGGAAAGCTCAAATTACATTTCATCACAAATTTCAATCATTCCTGTGCAGGCTGACAACTAAACTAGTATTAAGTATTAAAAGAGAATAGTGGAAACTTATAACATTTTTCTTCTTCAGTGCTAAAGATGGAATGCTGAAATAGCATTTTGTCAGGAAGTGAGACTTGTCTAAGTTCAGGCTAAAAATGATGCTATTATAAATAGCTGAGCAAGGTTTACGGAAAGTCCAATAACGACTTTCTGTTGTAGTGCTTAAACAAAAGGAAAGAAAAAACCTTTCATCAGAATTCAACTGCCATGGGTCAGCAGAATTTACCTGCAAACAGGTTCTGGAATCCTGATTGATAAGATCTCTCTGAATGATTAGAAATTCCCAAGAGTTTTAGCTTATACAAGCTCTCTGTTGATAATGATTTCCATATTCTGAATTTGCACAAATGGATTTCATTTTTCAAAGTAAAACTCCAGGATGGCAACTTGAATTTCTTCCAGCATTCATCACAACATATACCTATTACCAACCTCACTAAAACTCAAACCTCATTATAAATAAATTAATAATGTCTGAATGCTCCCCTTGTATTAACTAGGTCATCTTTTAAATGCATTGCATTGATATTATATCAGAATATATCAAGTGCAGCTTTACATGTAACTAAATTTCAATAGCATTGGTTGAATACAAATGCTTGCTAATCGCTAATATAAATTTAGACCACCAAGCTAAAGGCTTATTTAAACTCCAAACCAACCTCCCTCCAGTTTAGGCTTTAGCCAAAACTTAGTTGCAATACAAAACATAAAAATTCCAGCTAGAATTGCACAACACTATAAGTTGCTTTCACCTCTGTTGGAGTCACAATTCCTCATTGATCCTCTTGTGATCATTTGAATCTACTTGAAACTACAAAGTTGTTGAACATTAACCCAATCAATGTGTTGTGACTTCCTTAAAAAAAGAACTTTGTTCTGTACTTTATTTTACTGAAATTATCAATGTTAAACTATTTAAACAGAACTTTATATAAATAAAAAAGTTGTATCCTATCAATTTTTTAAAAGAGTTTCTTTCTATTGGAAATATAGCAAAAAATTTGATCTAATCCCAATTTAAAGAATTCACAAATAAGAGGACTGGCATTGCAATCTTTTGCAGGATGGCATATAACAAACATTCTTTTGAAGTTAATTGTAAAAATAAAATTTGGTTATATTTTATCAGGATTCAACTGCATACTTTTTAGGTCAAACTCATTGGACAATATTTCATGAATAGTGATTCACAAGAACCCATCTTTCCTAAGCATGAATGGTCCACTAAGTGCTAATGCATCTAGGTGATGCTCATAGGGGTGAAGCATCTGAACTTCAGGGGAGATCACCCATCCCTGTACTACTCCAAAACAAGCACTCTTAACCATGGAGTTTCCCCCAAGATAAAGCCTACTTAGCTTGCTATCCCATTTGCAAAACCTTCAGTAAGGGCTGTGCCTTATGAACCATTCACGATGGAGCTGCCGGTATAAAGTTTATGCCATATGGTTTTACAAGAATCTATAATAATTAAATCCTATAATGAATGGCAGGAAATGACAGAAAAGTAATAAAAGCAAATAGACAAAAAGATTATCAGCACTAAGAGTTGGTGTAAATGAAAAAATAACATCGTAGGAAAATACCTAAAGTTGGAAAATTATATGTAAACTATGTCCAATCAGATCTGTGGATGCAAATTAGAACAACCGAGTCAAACTTAATACGATGTGATGTTCAACTCAGAAAGAGGATTCAAAGAAATACATTCTTGTCATTACTTTTCATCACGTGGAATACCATAGAAGAACAATCAGGGATCATCTCAATCAAATTTTCTGATTGACCGCAAGACATCTATAAGCTTGCCAAGTACATATGTTCAGTATGACTGTACCAACAATGGGTGCTTTAAAAACACTTTTTTCAGGATACCCAAGTCTGAGAAGGGAAACAAATGTTTCAAGCACAAACAAAAAAAAATCCAGATTTGTTGGCTAATCACCATGACTGTAGCCGAATTGATTCGGAGATAAAAGAAAAGAGGCTTCAAAACAGAGCCCAAAATGTCACAAGCATTGCGACATCTATATCAGAAACATCTAAAATTTGAAACAAATTACTTTTCTCCTTTGATGGCTTTTTGGTATTTTACAAAAAGAAATGCATTTAAGATAGATCCACTTTCACAATTGAGAGGAAGGATACCCCATATAACATATCAATCGATTTCAGAAGCAAACATACTTCTCGTCTGCTCCACATATTAACAAAGCCAGTGCAATTTCTCATGTCCAGAGAAGCACCATAAACATGTTGATCATAAATTAAGATGTATCTATTTTACCTAATCAAGAGGAAGGATAAATTCCCATAACATATCAATCAACTTTGATAGCAACGGTATTCCTAGTCATTTTCAGAAATTTAAAAAGTGTCTTCATTTTGTCATGCCCGATGAAGCACCATAAGCATCCGAAGCCTACCAGATTAGTTTTCGCGGTGCCGGGTTTACATCATATGTTACGATGCAGCCATTTTCCCAAGAAGAAGAAAGATAACCCACATAACATATCAATCGACAGTCCAAGTGAATGTATTCACAGATATATCATACTGGTGCATTTGGCATGTCCGAAACATCTGAAACCTGAAGATAAGTTTTCCCCCATGCTGGATTTACATTATACATTAAGATGAATGACATTTTCCCAATCAAGATGGATATCCCATATAATTTGTCAATTAGCATTCCAAGAAAATGTATTCCTAGTCTTTTTCATATCTTAACAAAGTGGGTGCATTTTGTCATGTACGAAGAAGCACAAGAAACATCTAAGCCTGAAACAAATGAGTTGTCCCCTGCACTGGGCTTGAGTTTCTCACATAAACTATATTGCACACTAACTCATCAATTTTCCAATTAAGAAAAAGGAAAATCCACACAACATGTCATCTTCTCTACTTCTACTCTTTTTCACACAGATTAACGAAGAGGGTCTGATCATCATACTAAAACAATCATATCCGCCAAGTTGACTGGTAGGTGTCCCAAACCAAGAAGCAATTCCTAAGAAAGAGCCGATATTTCAGAGATTCAGATACCTGTTTCATTAGAGGATCGAATCTGGTTGTCGACAATGTATCAATTGGGGTTGCTAACAAATTGGAAAGCATCGTAACATTAGCGAAACCACTAAAGTGAGGCTGAAATTTTCCAATTTCAAATTGGTACCAAAAAAAGACTTATCAGGAAAACAGGGGAGCAACTTTGATTAATCAAACAGATCTAAATGAAATCAAACAGACGCTACGATGCAGATCTACTTACTAACACTGTAGAAAGACGGATCGGGCGAGGAATTTCTTCGCTCACAAACACAAACAGATTCACAGATCTATCAAAAGAAGCTTAATGTTATCAACTCGCTCGCCCGCGTGTCTAAAGAAGTTAAATTTCTGTCCGATGACGGAAGAAAGGCAGTGCGTGAATTGGGCTCCTTTGGACACGCACTCCAACTCACGGAAATCCAAATCAATCAGGAATCCACAGCAGAGCAGAATGATTTTGATCGCATATGGCAGTATTATGATTATAATATTGTAATATTTATTAGTGTTATGCAATTAACTTAGGATGAAAATGAAACAATTATTAACCTGTAAGAGTACGCGTTTCTTTAGATAATTAAAGTTTCGTCTTCCTTAAGGGACCGCTTTCTAAAAGGCAAGCGCCAACTTTTCGTGACACAAGGAGGTAGGCCAAGGTGTGTGAGGTACTATAGACTTAGGTGGATTGACAAAGATACAGGTTAATCTCTAATTTTTATTTTTTTGGTTTTATTGGATTACAAATTCTTATTATTTTATGAGTTTGTTAGAATTTTAATTTGTATTATTAATGATGTGTAATAAAAAAATATATAAAAAAGGTCCAAATGAGTAGTAGAGTTGGCTTGGGCAATGGGTTTGCTTCCATTGGTCTTGGGTTCAACTTTGCTCCCAGCGTTAAGAGGTGGGACTTCTTGTGGGCAACAGATCAAATATTATTTACAACTCTTACAATATGTTTAAGATGTTTTAAATTTAATAAAAGTAAATGTTTTTTTTAATGTTAAGCAAAGAGTATTTATATTATTTAGTTAAAATAAAACTGTACAAATATATGATTATAAAAAAGTAGAGATTGAACAAGCAAGTACACATAAAAATTAGTACAGATATCTTAAATTCATCTATTTAAAAAATGTTGAGGATTTATTTCATTACTTAAGAGCTATTATATTTTACTTCAAAGGTAATTTATTTACTTTAGAATTATGTTATTTTATATCTATATATTACTATTTAAGTTTATGTTATTAGTAACGATTAACTATTTGATGCATACATGATTGTCAAATTTAAATTAAGAAGCTTGATCACCACAAGATACTATTTTTTGTCACTATAGAATATCTTTCAACATTATTAGATAAGCATATATGCAATACAAAGTTTGTAACTTGTTAAAAGCAATTTAATCTCTCTCAACACACATGACAAACATTTCAATAAAACTGTACAAATATATGATTATAAAAAAGTAGAGATTGAACAAGCAAGTACACATAAAAATTAGTACAGATATCTTAAATTCATCTATTTAAAAAATGTTGAGGATTTATTTCATTACTTAAGAGCTATTATATTTTACTTTAAAGGTAATTTATTTACTTTAGAATTATGTTATTTTATATCTATATATTACTATTTAAGTTTATGTTATTAGTAACGATTAACTATTTGATGCATACATGATTGTCAAATTTAAATTAAGAAGCTTGATCACCACAAGATACTATTTTTTGTCACTATAGAATATCTTTCAACATTATTAGATAAGCATATATGCAATACAAAGTTTGTAACTTGTTAAAAGCAATTTAATCTCTCTCAACACACATGACAAACATTTCAATAAAACTGTACAAATATATGATTATAAAAAAGTAGAGATTGAACAAGCAAGTACACATAAAAATTAGTACAGATATCTTAAATTCATCTATTTAAAAAATGTTGAGGATTTATTTCATTACTTAAGAGCTATTATATTTTACTTTAAAGGTAATTTATTTACTTTAGAATTATGTTATTTTATATCTATATATTACTATTTAAGTTTATGTTATTAGTAACGATTAACTATTTGATGCATACATGATTGTCAAATTTAAATTAAGAAGCTTGATCACCACAAGATACTATTTTTTGTCACTATAGAATATCTTTCAACATTATTAGATAAGCATATATGCAATACAAAGTTTGTAACTTGTTAAAAGCAATTTAATCTCTCTCAACACACATGACAAACATTTCAATATCAATTTAAAAATAAGATAGGCATAGTAAATTCTATTAAATAAATATGAAATTATAGATTAATAATAACATTGAACATCAATTTCAACAATATGCAAACATAAGGATTATCATTCCCTAAACTAAGTGCAAAAAAATTATAATATCTACAAATCTTACATGAAAAAAATTAACTACATGCAATGCAATTTTTATTGCCAAATATCTTATCCACTAATAATAAATCCAAACCATGCAATGGTCAATTAAACTAGTGATTAAAATTATTATAAAATAAATAAAAGATTATCCAAAGTTCACATCACTCATATGTAGAGTGTCAATTTTTCATTTTTCACAAATGGTGATGAAGTTGTTTTGAATTTGAATAAGTGGTTGCATATTTCATATATGTGCATATCTGACATTAACCCCTTTTTAGTTTAGATTGACCCAACTTAAAATATTATTGTTTTAGATTTTCCTCTTTATGATTCTCTACATTCCCTTTAATCATCCTCTTGCAAACTTCCACCGGACTTCCAAACTTCCATCAGGCACATCTGTCATCCTAACCTCTTGTCCCACATTGGTTTCCTATATTTCCTCTAGTTTGCCTCTATCACTCGCTAGATCTTCTTAGGATACCATTAATGACTCAATTTGACTCCTCCAACGACTCCAAGAGTTTTTTCCTATCTAAAAACAATTGTTTGTCCCAAGTTAATGGATCTATCCTATGATTTCAACAATGGATAATGAAGTAGTCTAGCTCACCATGAATGTAATAGTTGAGTTTTAGATGCCAATGATCTTTACGCTAGCTCCATACCACCCATTCAATATATTTCATGGGATTTCACTTGTCTTGCATGCTATATTTATGAACTCTTGTTCTTAGTTGAATTCCCTCAAGCAACCGAGTGACCAAGCAAATTGGTATATGTACTAGTCTATGTTCCAAATAAAAGGTCAAATATTTTTGCATTTTCATACAATTACAAGTGTCAAGGATTTTCTAAGGTTTCAACCCCTATGAGTCTAGTCACTTTTAGAGCAACATATTTTGTATATCACAAGGAGGTCGTTGTATTATTAATTGATTTTTATAACTGAATGTCTCCTTCACCATTTATAAATCTTCAAGGGAGTTTCTATGTGATAAATTGTGACATGTATTCTAGCATAAGCTTTCCTCTTGCACATTTGTTGGTATTATTGTAATAGAGATTTGATAAATGTCATAGCATTCTAAGTCATTGTTGTCTTTGTAACACTCTCTTCTTTATTGCACATGGATTTGTGGATTTTAGAGAGAGATTATTAACTATGTTCAATTGTTTGATATCATATTTTTGGAACATGTATGTGCATGGCTAATATTTTGTTGTGATTTCAATGTATTATTTCTCTTGATAAATTAAAAATTTATCTCAATAAATAAGATGCTAATCTTGGAAGTTTATGATCACCCATACACTCAAAATTAGAAACATCTTTCACCAATAGTTCAAAAGTAGGTTAGTGGTTTATATGCACCGAGCATGATTTAGTGATTCATTGAAGGAAGCAATTATAATAATCCATAACAATTCTCATCCTAAGGAATCATGTTTTGCATACCTACATCTTGTATAATTTGTGTAATGATGTCTTTATAAAATTAATAGAGGTTTTATGTGCAATAGATTAGTCTTTGGTCTAGCAATAGCATTTGGGACCAAAACAACATTAGATACTACTACATATATTTCAATTTATTTACCTTTAATTGTGATTAGTCTTGTTAAGGATACCTCTACAAACACCCTCCTAAGTCTAGTTGATCTTGAAGTAAAGGAGAGAATATATACTCTTAAAAATTAGCCTTAAATCACCCACATTATGTTGATGAGCTAATCAACCCCCCTTTAGGATGACATTCCTTGGCCCCAAATTGGTTTGATTCCTCTAGGACTATGAGCAACAATTTTGTGACCCAACAAATAGAAAGATCAAGTTTTAGCTTTACATCTTAATACAAAAATTTAGATGGGTATGTAATAGAGTTAGAGTGACTCTATAATGAATGATTTATAAGGCATGACACTTGTTGAAGGTCTTACAAATGTAGTAGCAAGTTAAGCAAGCTTGATCTTAGGAAAAATTCTATAGTTATGCATGTTTGAGTTAAAGTAGTACGAGGATGGGTGACCTCTCAAGAAGTCCCAATATTTCACCTCTATGAGCATTACCTAGTTGAAATGAGTATTAAGTGGACAATTCATACTCATGAGAGATAACTTTGTATGAACCACTACCATAAAATATAGATCAATAAGTTTGTATTTTTGTAACAATTATCTTTATGAAATTATTGCTTTGAGTTTTAAGATATCAATTTTATTTAAAAGGCATTAAAAATAATTGATATCTTCATCGAAGACAAACATATAATTTAAATCACAACATGAAAAATGGTTATAAAGAAAAGAAGAATACTAAAGTTTTCAACAAGCAAAATAAATCGTAAGTCCCAACAAGAAGTAAATGATTTCTCAATGCTATTAATAGTTGTGCTTTCTTACACTAAAGGATCTTTCAGTTCAAAATATCTAAATTATAAAGAAAATATTATTAGATTTGTCTTCCTTTCTCACAAGAAGTTGAGGAACTTGATCAAATTCTCTAAGGATTAAGTTTGAATAACATTAAAATGACATATAATGTGATCAGACCATTAAATCAATTTTGAGCACACATTTAATACTTACTATTATATTTAGATTAAAAATATTGTAATTATGGCAGGCGACTAGGTGGGCGCCCTACCACATATCCTTTTGTGGCAAGGCCGAGGTCCTTGGGGTGTGAAGGCGTTATCTTGGGGTCATCCTAGGTGGCATTTTGATTTGGCAAGGGCAAGTCTCTCACTGGGGCCCGCTTGACAGGCAATCTTTGCAAGTAGGGGAGTTGGATGGTCGTTTATATGATACTTCATCAATGTTTTTTGTTCTTTGTGATGCCTTCATCAGTGGTAATGATGGCACGAGTAGGTGAATCTATGGTTGATTTGCTTGGTCATGACCCTCTTTCCCCTATGACGTTTCATGTCTCCATCGTAGGTACGATTGGCACCAGGTGGCAAAAAAGTAGAGTTTTTTGGATGACAAGCACATGCTTGCACAACGTAGTAAGTGTGCTAGACTGGGCAGCATGGGAATCATAAATTACATCGGCTGGCAAGGTTTTCTCTAAAGTTTGGCTTTTTTATTTTTTGGATTGCTTGTTCGAGATTGTTTCTTGGCCTGCTCGTTCTGTGAGGATGGCGGAGCGCTCCAAATTCATTTGTGGAGATGAATGTGGAAGCGTTGGTGAGCCTGGGTCTTGATACCCCAATTCACTTGGATTGTAAGGATCGACAAACCGTGTTTAAGGTGATTATTGATCAACCCTTGAAGCGGATAATGTTAAGGATTGACCATCATGTGATAGTGGCGGTGAAGATGATCTTGGGCAAAGGGCATTTGAAGAACTGAGAGACATTTCAGGTTAACACCCATATTGTTTCTTGGTTCTTGGTGTCCATGCTGGATGTATGCACACCGAAGGTGGAGGCAAAGGCAATAATGGGAAAGCTCTTCAAGAAAGAACTCTTGGGCGGGACGGAGGAGGTCATGCAGGCTACTTTCCTAGGATGTGGGGCACTGCAACCTAATGATCTACCTCTGGTAAAGATACCTGGAGAGGTACTCAAAATCTAACCCTTGTTGTTGGACTTAAAAGGTATGTCGTTGGTGCATCACAGGTAAATTGTTGGCTATGGAGTTAGCTTTCTCAAGAAAATGTTGGGGCTTGAGGCAGTTTCTAACTTTGAATGGGTGTGGGAATTTGAACAATTTGCAAGATTAAATGGGTTTTAGGTGGGGGTGTGGTGGTGTAGGTCTTTATCTGTGAATACGCATATGTTATCGACATTATATCAAGTTTTTTTGTTTTCTACAGTCTCAGTTGGCTCGAGCTAAGAGCCATTTTGGGGTTTTCTTTGGCTCAACTTGTCACGGCCTATAGGATGTTTTTTGAAGGGCCTTTGCACTTTGTTTTTCCAAGTGGTGGGGTTGTGACTAGGTAGCCACACCAGGTTGGGGTTGGTTTTTTTGTTCAGACAATAGAAGCATACAACTCCTGCTATGCAAACGTAATGTAAACTCTTTGATAGTTAATAGAAATTTTATTATGCATCAAAAAAAATATTGTAATTATGATATTCAAGAATGTTATTAAAATTATTATTGATCTCTTAAATATATCTGTTTAAAAATTTTCTAGTTACGATATTCAAACTTTCATTAAAATTAATATAGATATATTAAATAAGTTTAAAAGGCGTCAAGAGTTATTAGTCTCAAAATACTAATAAACACATATATAAATAAGAAAAAAATGAAACAAGATAGAGAATTATTTTATTTATTGAAGAATAATGCTTTTACTTTAGAACTATTTTATTTAGATAAAGAGTTATTTTATCATATTTTAGACACATAAAAATTTAACATTTTATTTATGAATTATTTTATTTTATCTTGAAAGATATAGATTTGATAATACATTTGTTATACTTTTGTTTTGAAAAGAATAACATATATTTAATTTTTGTATGTAACTTCTAATTCTACTTTTTAAAAAATCATAATTTATTATTTCACTATTTTTGTGTTTTATGTTTGCCTTGAGAAGTGTAGTAAATGTGAATGACCCTTGGTCTACATGTGAAGTTGAATTGTTCAAAAATGAGCCCACCAAGCTCAAGTCTTGTTGGATACATGGCCTTGACACCATAAGGGATGAGACTGAGATCGTGCATCTAGTGATTGTAGTAGAATGGATACCCATCAGTCCTTCATTTTATCTTGAAAGATATAGATTTGATAATACATTTGTTATACTTTTGTTTTGAAAAGAATAACATATATTTAATATTTGTATGTAACTTCTAATACTACTTTTTAAAAAATCATAATTTATTATTTCGCTATTTTTGTGTTTTATGTTTGCCTTGAGAAGTGTAGTAAATGTGAATGACCCTTGGTCTACATGTGAAGTTGAATTGTTCAAAAATGAGCCCACCAAGCTCAAGCCTTGTTGGATACATGGCCTTGACACCATAAGGGATGAGACTGAGATCGTGCATCTAGTGATTGTAGTAGAATGGATACCCATCAGTCCACTTTCAATTGAAGAGTTTTCAACCTAAGGCCCATGCCCTCACAGGAGTTAAGTGATTTGATGGGTTTGATATAAACCCTTCAAAAACTAAACAAAAATATATAGTAAATTTATATATTTATATGTAATTTTTTAAATAATTTTATGTGTGGGCATAATATATATTTTAAAATTTTGATGTATTTTATATTAAAATTTAAATGTTAGCTTAAAATATATTTTCTTTCATGATTACACACCATATGCTTCTCCCTTTACTATCATCGGTCACGTCTCTCAACAT
The DNA here is from genome assembly GCA_007258455.2 of Sequoia sempervirens. Classification (NCBI taxonomy): domain Eukaryota; kingdom Viridiplantae; phylum Streptophyta; class Pinopsida; order Cupressales; family Cupressaceae; genus Sequoia; species Sequoia sempervirens. The sequence continues at coordinate 60,181 of VDFB02095375.1, read as the reverse complement.
AATTGGTAAATATTAATATGATAAAAATAGTAAGTATTACTTAGATGTAATGAGTGTTAAGTGGATTATTGTAGTCTCTCTAATAAAATATCAATAAAAACTCTTTATATTTGTTAATTTCTTGTTTGTAATTTGCAATCTTTATTCAGAAAATTCATTTCATTTATGAATTACAAAATGTAATTTAAAATATGAAACAATTTTTTTAGACAAAATAATTATCAAATTTATATCATTTATTATTGTTTCCAACTTAACTTAGAGATAGGCCAATGTTGAGTTCCTCTTCTATGATAGAGATCTGGTAGTGAATGTTTTATCCCTAACTCAGCCTATATAGATAGGTCAAGGTCGAATTCCTCTATTACAACAAAGACACCTACTACAACTATTTCAACTTTAGCCTTGGTTTGACCTAGAGCTAATTCAAGGTTGAGTTCCTTTGCTATTGTAGAAACTCTTCTTCCAAATGTTTCAGTGTCGATTTGATCCAAAAGAAACTCAAACTTTAACTCAATAACTTAAATTTCTTTCCAAAATCAATCCACTCCACAAATAACATCATCATCACAAAGCAAGATCCGTTCAAATACACAAAACAAAAAAATCATAAAAAATACAAGAAAAATAAAAATATTCATATATACTTTTTTTTGTTGCCCCATAGATATCCCCGTGATCTAGCCCAGCGCCCACCCAACCTTACCTTAGTCTTACATATACTATTATTTTAATTTTAAACTAAAGCTTTATACACCAATTTAATTGTGTTTAATAACTATAGAAATAAAAGCTATCTCGAGTGAAAAGTTAGTCATTTAAAGGTAAGGTTCTATGGAAGCTAAGATATTCTTGTTGGTTATAAATGTGATACAAAAATTATACGAAGATCCATTGCACGTGATTCCCACGTGATCCGAGGAAATTTAGGTACGTATGGGTTTATAAAAAAGTTCTTTTCATACTAATTAAGGCTTACTTTAGGGGGGGCATGCTCCTTCCTAATAGAATAATGCCCTAAGAATTAAAGGTATGTCTCAAAAGGAAGGGATTAATTGGGCCCCATACTCTAGAGCGAAATTAGATAATGTAGAAAATAAGAATACAAAGGCAACACTTTCTTGAAGATAAGGTTGGGTTAAAGAGCAACCTAGATAGTTTACTCCATCCTCATTCATTAGGTTCTATATATACATATATAAATTATAATTTTTAGTTGATGTTTTATATGTATCATTTTAATGTATAATTTATTTATAAATTAAATTTTTAATCTATTAGTTAAACATATTATATGATATTGTTTAAATTTATTATGATTTATTTTTAATTTTTAATTTTTAGAAGTTTAAATATTATCATTTCAAAGCTGATATTCATGAAATCTAATTAGAATATGTTGGTTTAGGTATCTAAATTTGTTTAGATAATATATTTAAATATATCATCTCAGATTATTTTATACATCATCGCATAAGCATTAACAAGAGCATACAACCTGTTAAGTCCCAAAAACATGGGTCCTAGATCTTAGAGCCTTTCTCCACCTTCAAGGCTAGGGGTTTTTCTTCATAAAGGTAAAGGGAGGTACATTTATAGACTTAGGATGGTTAAAAGCTAACTACGACAATGGGTAAACTCTCCCACTATTTGGGCTTAGCTTAATTTGGGAGGGTCTTCCTATAGATCACCTAAATAGGTTAATATATTAGTTAGGAATCATTGATCAGTGCATCACACATCAATTATACCCCTAAAATTTGTCATGGAGTCAAGATAACACTAGTTGTAACTAACCTTTTATAGTTGATTCTATACACTCCATAATGCATTTTCAAATGACAACAATTTTATAGTCCATTAAATTTGATTCCTTTCAATGCATTTTACATACAACAAGATATACATATGTTGGACATGATTCTCCAAATATTTGGTTATTCAATTTCACTTAATATCAATACCTAGTTATACTGTTGAATCATGGACAACATACACATTTCTTATCTTGATTTTTATAAGAATAAAAGGTTTTATTTTTTTATGAATGTGAAAGGTCGAGGTATTCATTGAAGGTTCTCATAAGATAATAGAGTCAAGTCTCCAACCATTACAAGTAATAATCAATAAGGAACAACAAAGATATCATGCAAAATAAATAGTTGTACTTAATAATCTCTCTTTGAATTCATTATATATATCCATAAGTTAAAAGATTATCACATATGACCAAATGCATAGATTAAAATGTTGCAACATTTTTCAAATACTTATTACAATTGCACCAACAAATGTGGTGGTAGAAATATTACAAAGAGAGGACATGTTGTACCTCAAAACCCTAAAAACCCTCTAGAATACCAATAACCAAGGGGACGATTATTTACAAGCACATGTTATAGTATCTACCTCTTTGCAACTTAAAGAGTGGCTTTAATGGTGAGCACGCTATTAGAAATTTAAATGCTAGATTGTTTTACACTAGATACAGTGAAAACTCAAATTAACCAATATTATGAATAATAAAACATGCAGATATATAATATTGGTTAATTTGAGTTTTCGTTGTATCTAGCACATACATATAGATCTCTGGCATACAAAATCATGTTTTATAGAGGAGTCGTGTTGGCATTATGTTTTAGGGGTCACTTAACCCATCATTGTTTCCATTTTTAATGTCCAAACTCAAGAACAACAATATCAAGATCCATAGAGAGACTCAAATGACAAGAAACGTTCATCATTTTGATCACTATCACATTGAGAAGTAATGTTAGGGAGGGTTGAATGTGTTAGAAAAGCCAAGACCTAAATATACCAAAATAACCTTTCATTAGTGAAACTAAATAATGCACAATAGGATATCTATCATATAATATGAAGAGTGTGTAAATGTACGAGTGCCTTGCATATATAAGCAAGGTAGGAAGGTAGGACTAAATTGTTAACTATCCATTCAAATGTATAATACACATTTGCTCATATGAAAAGTGTGGGCATGTGTAAAATATGCATGCAATAGGTGTCTCAACCATATGAAGTGAGATTAAAAAAAAAACTAAAATTCTCTAAGTGGAGACTTAATAAGTGTAAATAGGCAATCTTAGAAAGGGTGACATGCTAACCAGATGTGAAATAACCTTAATTTCACTAACACTCCTACTTAAGTACAATTTAGGAAGTAATGTATGCAATGATGATGGGTCCCAACTACTAAGACATGTTAGGTACCCATGTACAAATTTCTCATAAATAGAGTAAAGAAAAAAACCTAGTAAGAAAACCCCCTCTCCAAAAGAGAAATGATACAATGATGATGGGTCCCAACTACTAGGACATGTTAGGTACCCATGTACAAATTTCTCATAAATAGAGTAAAGAAAAAAACCTAGTAAGAAAACTCCCTCTCCAAAAGAGAAATGATACAATGAAAATGCATAAGAAAAGAAGATAGAAGATAGAAGGATGACTCGTGATGAGCCCCCAAGAACTACTTTGAGAAAAATGTACAATGAATATTCCCCCCCATAGGAGAGAAAAGAGAGAAGGTCTATATGAGCCCCCAAAAAAATGAAAAGGAAAGAACTTCATGTAAAGAAAATCTCTGTCCCAAAACTGAGAGGAGAAGAGAAACCATGTAGCCACCCCTCAAAATGATTTTTGTAGTGATAGTAGATACTCGAAACTAGATGCTAGAGATGATCTATGATCATTGAACGATATTTCTCCCCTTGAGAAGAAATAGAATCATATAAGTGTGCAAGTCATCTTCCCATTTCAAATAGGAATATGTAGGAAGAAGGATGAATATCTTCAAATTTTGTACATGATCCAAAGACAATGATGATGTCTTTGAATAGGGCTCAATCATCTCCAAGCCAATGCTAAACTATGACAAAATGTTGATAGGATGAATCAAGTACAATATAGGATTCAATTCCAAGAACCATATACATATGGTGACAAATGGACCAATGAGAATCTGATAGTACTGTAGATGATGATTGAGTTAGATATATGAACTCATGAATATCTACAGAATTTGTCACTATAGAAGTTGATGTAGCCAAGGCAAGAGCAAGATCCAAAGATGGAGTGATAACAATTTTGATGTGATTGTCATTAAATGGAAGAAAACTATTCTCAATAGTGTCTTACAAATCTACAATGTAGGACTCTACAAAAAAAGATGTTATGTCTGGTAGAAATGTGTCCCAATGTGGTAGATTTGGAAAACCATTGTCAATATCCTAATGTATAGAATTTTTAGAAGGCATGGAGATATCAACATTGGATTCAAATGTAGATATAGGTGATGGAGGAGATGTGATCTTGAAAAAAAATTGGAGATGTTGTCAGATGTGAGGAAATAATTCATCTCCATGCTAACTACTCCTACAATATGTGTAGTTCATTTTACAATTTGTAGACATTACCTAATTTTGAGTAAATATCAATATAGAAATGCAAGGTTTACCTCCGACTCTCCTCCCCCCCTTCCGCTCACCCACTTCCCACTCCTCCCCCCTTTGCCTCCCCAAATAAAAAATAAAAATGGTTAGTGCTGAAACATAGGCCCTTACCTAGAAAGATGTGCAATAAAAATTACATTGCCGTTAATATTAGATGTCTAAATTGATAATGCACGATGCTATTTATAATTTTGGATAAAATGGACTATCCAAATCTTAAAATTACATGTAAAATTGGATTTCTTGTAAAAATATTATGTGTCAAAAAAATTTACAAAATTTCAATAACCAAATGAAATTTATGACCCATCAAAATTTATATACAAAACTTGACTTTGGAGGCCAAAAAATAGTTAAAAATAGCACAATATTCTATTTTTATCACATCACAACATTTGTGATGAAGACAGATTTTTCGTCAACTATTTAAATGCCAAAAAAGTCACCTCTCGTTTGTCAATAGCATACAATGTTGACGGTTAACTAATAACTAACAGTTAACTATTAAAAAACAAATAAAAGGCAACAATTTACCAAACAATTTGTCACCCTTCGATGGTGCTCGAGTTAAAGGGAAAATCAACCAATGAGTGGTGGGCACCTGTGAGAGTGGATCGCCGATGTTGTAGGTCATGTGTGGTGGAGGGTTTGAGGTGCCGCCCACATAGGTAAAACCCTTTTCCAAAGGAATCACCAATAAAGTGAAAGAGGTCACGTTATAAAGCTTTGAGTGTTGTGATAAAGCTTCTTGCACGGAACTTGCAAAAAAGTGGTGCAAAGAGTCGCATATTGTAGATTTGGCACCTCCTTTGAAAATCATTAGAATTTTTTGGGTGCCCCCTTTTGTTTGATCTACTTTAAGACTCTCAAAGGAAAAAATTCAATTCATCTAATGAATTGGCTAAAGCTTCTTAGGGTCAAAGGTCATGGAACTGTGTTGTATTGGAGGTCACCAAATTTGTAAGGAAATAGTTTGCAAAAGGATTGTGTATGGAGAACACAAGGTTGATCAATTTAGGAAAGGGAATTTCCCATGACATCAAAACTAGGTGGATTTGTAGGGAGAGACACACACCAAACATAAAGAAGGTGAAGTTAATTTTCTATTTGAACACATTTTAAACTCTAAATCATATAATACAAAAAATATGCAAAAGTAATAAAAAATAACAAGATGGGTAGAGGGTTATTTGGTCCTATTTTTTAAACAAATCAATTTTTTTTATATAGTATGGATTTGTACAATCAAATTTGTACAAGTTATGTATAATAGAGTAGGGTACAAAGACGAGAAAATTGAAAAAATCAAAATTAACAAATTTTACCATTTAACGAAAGTTTGTTATTTGTTTCTCCAACCTTATGAACTTAATGGCGATATATGTTTGGATCCATGATGCTTTGATGATAGAGATAAGTATTGGAGTCACCTTTATTTGAGAAGGGACATGCAATCATGGCTCTAATACCATGTTAAAGAAGCCAAGATCTAAATGCAACAAAATAACCTTCCACAAGTGAAACAAAATAATACACAATAATCTATTATACGATATGATATAAGAGTTGCTATAGAATAATCTACACCATGCAAGATTTGGTTGAAGATTATAGCCACCTAAGATATAGAAACTTCATGAAAGCACAAGAGCGGTCAACTATGAGAGAATAATATTATACTAGCAAAGAATATAAATGATAGATTATGATGATATGATTGTTGACTTACACGTGAGATTTCTTGGTTATGTAGCCAAGGTGAAACATAGGATCAGACAAGATCATGCCAAGTGCCATAATCCTATGTCATGAGACAACTAATATTAAATGACTTAGGACACATCCATTAAATGTCAAACGATGAGATAAGATCTTATGACAACTAACAACCTTCTAAAAAGATTCCCTAGGACCTATGCACAATTAACATGTAAATAGGACCCTCTAATGAACTAGTTAGGTAAAACACCTAGCTACACCAACACCCCCCCTTAAGGAGTAATATATTATTATGCAAATGATACAAAGATGGGTCTTAGTTATGAGGCCATGTTAGATACCCATATATAAACACAATCTCGCACAAATGGAGAAAATGTGAAAACCCAATATGAAAAATTCTCCCCAAAAGAGAGATGAAAAAAATCCTCTCAATGAAGAATGAGAAAGAAAAAACCCCATGCAAGGAAAAATACTCCCCCCATAAGAGAGGAAGAGAGACCTTGCAACCCCCCCTCAATGTTGAGTCTCTTGCAATGATGGTAGATGCTCAACATTGAATGTTGAAGATGATCCAATACCATTGAACAACATCCTCCCTTTAGGAAGAAACAAAACCAAGATGGTATGTAGGATGTCTTTCTAGTCCTAAAAGGAAGATGAGGGAAGAAGGATGATATGTGATTTCTTTGAATGATGCTCAAGTGTCTCCATGTTGATGTCGAAAGTTGTCACACTCTAAACAGGCATTCTAGGCCACACTATAGAAGATGAAAATTCAAAATCTCCTAGAAATGATTGTAGAACACAATCTAAATACAAACATATCTCCTTTGAAGATAAAGAATCCTCCTCCATTTTTTTTCTAAAATAATCCACACTCATGTCAAACTATAAAGAATGATCACGTAGAGAATCAAAAGAGGGTTAGATTGTTCCCTCACAACAATTGAAGAAGGATCATCTTTATCAAAGATAAGATGAATGCAATCAATAGTGTCTCTGGAATTTGAAATGTGGGACTCTGTAAACAAACCTACAAACCTACAATGTGGGACTCTGTAAACAAACCTACAATGTTTGTCAAGTACTCATCCCAGGCAGATGTATCTAGAAGATAATGTATGTCCTCCTACATTGAATCACAAGAAACCAACCCTATGGCAAAACAAGTATCATCATATACAATAGGAGATGAAGGAGATGAGATACCAGTGCATGCCATCTGAATACACTTATCATACCTAAAATTCTCCATACAAGATGCTTGAATGTGAACATCAAATAATTCTACCAATACTATATTACTAGAGTCCTCGACCTCAAGATGTTGACTCATAGATGAAGAAGGTGAACCCTCTAAATATGGATTAGGAGCCATTAAAACTGAAGTCTCAACAAAAGTCTTTGTAGGAGGAGAAAAATAAGTTTTTGTGTCATCAAAACAACCATACCTTTACCAATCAACAAGTATTGCAACTGTTTTATCATCAATCGATTGAGACTTTTCAAGTGGAACAAGAGAATCCACAACAGGACCCTCTAGGAATGGAGGTTCATTCGAGTCTCCATACATCTCCCAAAGTTTGTTCATAAGGTCATGAGGGATCTCAATACCATCAATGGCCATTTGTATGTCAATATCATAACTACAACCAATTACTCCTAGGATATGTTTATTCTTTGTGTCCCACACAACTCTCTTCCTTTTGGATAATGGTTTAAAAACTAGTCCATAAAGATATGGAAAAATATTAAGCCACCTACAATGTGTTAGGATTCCATCTCGCCAAGACTTAAATTTCCATTTATTCAACCTGATTACAACATGGTTCCTTTTGATACCCATGATGAACTCCTCATTTTTAGTCACTTGATAGACCAATCAAGAGACATAAGCCAACAAAATCATAATATTCCCCCAAAAATTATACAATCAGGGAACCCCCAACAATATATGGTATGGAACTTTAAATGTAGTGTGATTACAAGTGCCACTTCCCAAAAACAACGAAGTGGACTTGATCTTGGTGCTTACAGATGCCAAATTTGGCCACAAGATCAAATTACAGTTCTTACATAGAATGGGATCAACCTAATCACACCATTTAAATTACACAAAAAATTATGCACTTTAAAAAATAGTTGCACCAAAAAATATTTTCATAGGAGTCAAAATGGAGCCCGAAAAGTTTCAAGAACGAGAATAGTTCAACAACGCTTGTGAGGATCTGCAATTTCTAGAAAAAAAAAAAAAAATAATAAAAAATTGATTTCACCACTATGAATAGCATGAAATTCTACCCCAGTTTAAAAAATTCTCAAAAAAAGGAGGTCAGATGATTGAGCTATGAGCTCACGAAGTTAGACTGCAAAATCAAAGATTACACTGGACATGGTGGAAAAATTTTATAGGCACTTGCTAATGTCAATACCACATCAGTAGGTAGAATATTCCTTCTTCATGTCAAAATATTCAATTCACTGGTATATTCCTGAGAATATGCTTCTAACATTGACAAAAATCTATGCAAAATATTATGATGAACGAAATCTTTTAGGGTGTCAATATATTCATAGGCTTGGTAGAATATTCTACCATGGTGAGACACATGACTACAATAGGTAAGGAAATAAAGCACCAATGAAACAGTGCCACATGGCGTGCTATGGGTGACCCAATACTTGTGGGTACTTGCATAAGTGCAAGTACTTGCTGACATAGGTACACTTACAATTTTTTTTAAATTGAAGAAAATCTATTCTTTATTTATTTTAAATTTAAAAAAATTAAATGAAAAATAGATTCTATATTTTACTGACTATGAGTATGACCATTTTTTATTATGATGATGATTGGAGCCATACAACTATACAGTTAATAGTATGGCCGATTGGGGCAAAAAAATTCTCTAAGGCATGTGGCAAAGTGCTCAATTTTTATGATTTAATAGTTGATCTTGGGGTATTTTGGGCCTCTTGGACATGATGGAAAGGTCAATTTTTACCCAAAGTGCTCCAAATTTCTAGCTACCTCCTAGATCTAGCAACCACTTTTCAACTTTAAACCCTCATAGATCTAGCGTCAAATGTTTGAGTTGGACAAAAAAGAGGAAAAACTAACTTTCTCAAACCCTTTAAACTTAATGTTGAGCTCAAATCTACACCAACAAGATTCTATTCTGACATGCAATAGAAAGCCACAAAGAGGAAACCACTAAACATGGTATTTCTTTTAACTTGTTTTTTATTCTACAGGTCATCATTCGGTGCAAGAGAAGAACATACTCACTTTTCAAGATCCACCAAGATTTGCAAACTAGATCTCTCAATCAATACTATCAAGAAGCTATCCCACAAGTTCTAATACCATATAAGAGTAGGTATAGAATACTCTACATCATGCAAGATTTGGCTAAAGATTATAGCCATTGAAGATTTAGGAACTTCATGGAAGCACAAGAGAGATTGGCTATAAGAGAATAACATTATTCTATCAAAGGATGCAAATGATATATTATGATGACATGATTGTTTATTTACACATGATACCCCTTGGTTATATAGCCAAGGTGAGACATAGGATTAGACAAGATCATGACAATTGTCATAATTGTATGTCATGAGACAACTAATATTAAATGACTTAGGACAATCATTAAATGTAAAAAGATAAGATAAGATCTTATGACAACTAACAACCTAAAATATTCCCTAGGACCTAAGTACACTTAACATGTAAATAGGACCCACTAGTAAACTAGTTAGGTAAAACACTTGTTTACACCAACAATGAAGAGTGTGTAAATGTGCAATGAGTTTCTTACATATATAGGCAAGGTAGAGGAGGTAGAAAGCTAGGATTGAATTACTAACTACTCCTCTAAATTTGTAACACATGTTTTCTTAGATGACAAGTGTGTGAGCATGTGTCAAATGTGCATTTAATAGATGTCTTACATGTTTCTCAACCATATGAAGTGAGACAAAAAGATAAAATTACCTAAGTGGAGACTTAGCAAGCATGAATAGGTCAACCTAGAAAGGGTGATATATTAACTAGATGTGAAATAACCTTATTTACACTAAAAATGTGTTCAGTTGAAATGAGCATGCAAAAATCCACTGTGAATTATTTTGGACATGTTGTGAAGGCATTAGGTTTTGAAAATTCTAATAGTTGTATTAACTTAATATGTTGCTTCTACTTCTTCTCTCCTTCTTTAGATCCATACTTGTGACACCAAAAAACTCATTATGGTGCTCAATTTCTAATTATGTCAAGTGGTTGTAGAGGTCACCATTGAACATTGATAGTGAATCTAGGTTGTTTCCATCATTATCACTTAAAATGAATCAAAATTTTGATCCCTACAATGATTTAATCTCTTACATTAATTTCACCATGGCTATACCGCCCATTTCCATTATATTTGTTAGGTTAGGGCACATAAACAACCTTTGAATGTTTGTGGGTAGGTGTAGAGATAAATAAGACAATAGATGAAACCCTAACTACCTCCTAGTTTTTATCATTGAAAAAATCTTTAAAACATGACAAAACCATGGATAATTTAGTCTTTGGGAAGTGAAATAATAGTTTTGATAGTGTTTAATACTTTTTTGGCCCACCAAACCTTTTTTGCATACACGTGGCTCTTTCAAGAAGCTTTGGTGAGTAGGTAGTGTTGTACCTTATACTCACACCCCATTTGTTTTCTGGAAAAATGGGGACCCCCCTTCCTTTTTATTTTTCTCCTCCTCTTTGTTATTCCTCTTTTTTTTCCTCCCTTTGTTTCCTTTTTCTTCCTCCTTTCCTTCTCTTTCGAGCCCTTTGTATTTTTTCACTTTTTAGAGTTTTAGGATCCTTAGGATTGGTATACCATCCTTGTCAAGCCTAATCCCAACATATATTTTCTATCATTATTCTCTATTTTGGAGTTTCACTCTTTGAGGTTTTCCTTGTTAGGATGCTTTCCTTACGACATTCCTAATCCTTGAGGATCGATGGCAGTGACATCTTGTCATCTCATTTTTCCTTCTTGTTAGAACATTCAATAGTTCCACCCTACATTTATTGAACATTAATGTATCATTTTAGATAGGTTTAAAAGTGAGGTTGAACAATTTTAATCGTCATTTGTAAATTATTGAGAAAAAAACCCAATGAGCTCTATAAATTTCTTAAATTCAACCTCAATTTCAACTCATTGTTTCCTCAAAATCCCTTGTGCTTGGTTAGTGGCTCACATTGTTGCTTGTCCTTTCCTAGTTCACAATGGTTTTTTTGGGTGTTTCTTCATCATTGCTCATGCCCTTATCTAATTTTAGCTGAAAGAAATGAAGAAGAACCCCAAAAGATAATGGATCCATCAAAGTCATCCACAAAATCCTCTGGTAATGCACTCAAGGGTCTTTTGACAAGACAAATAAGGATTCAACCAAACATTCCACCCCATTTGATACAACTCCCATTATACCAAGGCAGTGTAGATCTGAATAAGATCTCACCCATTCAAAAGTTGTAGCTTGGAGATACTTTGCATGCCTCTGGAAGAAAGGAGATTATAGAGACTCATCATAAGGGGATTGAACTAATCAATGATGCCATCACGACTCTACATGATTCTACTCCCGGTACCACAGTTGAAAATTCTCTAACACCTGTTGAGAATTTAAAGTTTTTGGTTGATTCACTTAGGGAGTATACCTCTAACCTAAAGGAGCAAACTATAAAAGAAGTAGAATCAAGGCTTGTAGAGAAAATTTTTCTTGAGTTATAGGATAGATGTGCAATTGCAAATAGCAAGGTGTTGAAATGATTGAAAGAAGTAAAGGAATGTGAAGATGAAGCTCAAACATTATTCTTGTATTGCATGAGGTGGCCTAATTCCACACAAGGCATTAAAGACTTAATGGACTCAATAGAGTCACAATTAGCTAATCCCTCCAAATCTTATGACCTTGCAAAAGATAGAAACTATGCCACCTAGACTGCCATTTCATATTTACAAAACAAGTTTTTCACTTTGCAAAGATAGAAAGAGGATGTTATAAGGTGGTTTGGGCAGCTCAAAGACTTGGTGAAGACCAAGCACATTCCGATGTCAAGTGCCCTTGAATATGTAGAAAAAATTGAAAAGATAAATCTTAACCCATCTACTCCGAAAGAGGGAGAGGAGAGCTTAGTGGAGTTGGAATCAATGTATAAGGCTCTTGCTATAGCCAAGAAGATTTTGGATGAAGGAAAATCTACTTGGGAAGCCATTCTCAAGGAATTAGAAAGTGCCTCCACCTCTGGATAAACATTCTTTATGTTTTTCCTTTTTTGTTTCAATTGCTTTCAGTTTTTCTTCTGTACATATGTATCAAGTTTAGTGCCTACAAGTATGTTACCAACATACCCTTTGTCCTTGATGTCAAAGGAGTAGAAGTTTTGAGAATTTTAGAGAAGTTTTGGTGTAATAATTGTTAAGAAGTTGTGTGAGGGAGAAGAATTGGGTAGAAGTTTGTTGGAGTAACAAATATTTTGGGAGAAGTTTTGATGCATGTTTGAAAGGGGGAGTTCAACAAGTTTTTGAAGACAGTTTTGATGTTGAATTTTTGGAGAAATGACAAATGGGGATATTGTTGAAATAGTGAAGAAGGAACACTTTGATGTGTTATCGTTGATGCCAACATTATTTGTTGACAAGTTTTGCCTAATCCAATAAACAAAATGAAGACATCTTAATCTGGTAGTTTGGCCCAAAATTTCTCATGTTATAAGATTGGCTTAGAGGTTACAATATGTTATTTAGGACTACTAAATGTATCTATGATCAATATTTCAATGATTTTGGATGAAAAGGCTGAAAGTTAAAAATGGCAGAAGATCAACATACAATTTTTGGCTTATATAATGCAAGATGGTATGTCTAAACTGGTTTGCATTCCTTCGGTGTTTGGAATCAAACGTAGCAATTTTTGGAGATGGTTTACAGGTGTCAGTACTACATATATTCAAGATGGTGCATGCTTGTATGATCATATGGATGATTGGTGTTGGTTAGATTTGTTTATTTTGTGATTAGGTCCAATTCCTGGCCTACCTAATACTTGATATATGTGCTATGAAGAGTAATATATATAGTGGATGTTAAGGGGATCTATTTTAGATCTGTGTTGACCTAAATCAAGTATTGCACCTTTAATTTGAGAGTGAAGAAGTTTTTTGTTTCAAGTATGAAGTCGGTAAAGTGATTGTGAATTAAATAGGGCTATATATAATTAGGCTGACCTAATTGATGTATGTGGATGTAATAGGGTATATATGTATAACATTTTTGAGTTGTAAGAGAGATGAGATGTGATAAGGATGTAATATGATATGTGCGAGATTTGATATTGTGCAAAATTGTGAATTTGTATGTGTGAGATTAGTATAAGGGTAGAATTGTTGTGAATATTGAGTGACTGCTAAGAAGAGCAGTATTTTGTATTCAAAGCTTCAAAGGAACTGAATTCAACACAAGGAAGGTTCAATTTGTATTAGTTCACACTCTAGATGTGTAGCCACTTTTTCTTTGTATCTATTTTTGATTGTGATCCTTGTAAGGACAGTGAGTCTTGGTAGTGAGCCCCTGTAATATCTTATAACCGGTTATAATATATTGTGAGCTAATCATCACCATGGTTTTTTCCCTTTTTGGGTTTTCCAAGTAAAATATTGGTGTTCATGTGTTATGTGGTCTTGAAATCTCTTTCATGTTTACATTCATTACTACAATTAGATATACTTTGTTAATTGGATGGATTATGATTAAATGGTTTAATAGAATACTTATTCCCCCCCTCTCAATATTCTGGGTGTTCAACACTTTTGGCTCCCTCACAAATTTTTTAGATAGGATCGATACTTGAAATCCCATTTTATATTTTTGGCTTTGATTTTCTTGTGTAATCTCATTGCCACTTCAATTCAGTTGGGTTTTGTTTTGTTTTTGTTTGTTTTCTTTCCTTGTCATTTTTATTTTTTCCTTCATTTTATCTTTTGTTTTTTGTCTTTTATTTTTGACCATCTAAATCATGTTTTCTTCAAGCATGCTAGTCGATGATGTTTATGATATCATCTCATCAAACCTTGGGTTTTCCCTTTACCATTCTTTCCAAAAGGATGGTTGGCTAGTCCTTGATAAATGCCTTTTTCCTTAGGGTTTTCATAAATCTGGCCTTGTGTTTTGGATATCAAACATTTGAGATGTACTTCATGTCTATCTCAGAATTTAAACAAAGTTTAAACATCTTTGATCCTCAATTATCGACAAGCAATTCCTTGAAAGGTTTTAGTTGAATGCTTCATGTTTCAAATGTCATACTTCGACGATATCATCTAAGGTTTATCTTAAGCTTTAGGTCAAAGTTAATTGTTACTCCCAAATCTTGATTTGTGATGATAATCCATTATTGGTTTATCGATAATTTGGAATACTCATGGAATACTAAAGTTTTAAAAGGATAATAATCAAGTGTAACCTTCAAATCAGATGTTGGGACTTCACTTTACCAATTATCAAAAGAAGTCCTTAAGAGATAACCATTATACTCAAACTTTGATCCTTAATGCTTGATGAAAATTGTTTGATTTTTTATTAGATATTGGTGATTGGCTATGCACCTTAACAATTAATATCTTGTGGTAATAAGAGATAATTGTTACTCCCAAATCTCGATCCCCAATGGTAATCAGTTATCAAAATGTAGTGTAGGAAAATGCATACCTTCGCATTTTCAAACTTGTTTGGTCCTGCATTGCTTTATTTATCCTTATTTGTGTCTTACTTGGTCCTATTTTGCATCCACAAGCCTAATAAATTATATCTTTTTTATGGCTAATCCTAAAAAGCATCAAAGGGTAAATCATAATTTAATGATTTTGGTTGTGTGTCCCTAATTTTTGGGTCGGGACTAAGATGCCACCTAGGGCGCCTTTGTCCTCCAAAGGTCTTGGGACCCTCTTTTTAAATGTGCCTTAATTGGGCCCCTTTTTGGAGTCTGTGCCCCAAGTTTCATGCCCCAGGACTAAGATGCCACCTAGGGCATCTTAGTCCCCCTTAGGTTATTTTGAGATTTAATTTCAAATCTTGGTGGGATTTAGCCTCCTTTAATTAATGAATTCATATATTGGCTTGTTGTGGTGTAATTTCAGGATATTAAGCATAGATAAGTATTATAAATACAAGGTTCTTTCACTCATTTTATCATCCAAGAAATCAAGACTTTTGTGAGAGCATTCCTAACAGCATAATTGAGTTCACAAGAGCATTCAAGAGCAGTTTATCAAGCATTTGGAGCCATCATCAAGATTCAAGCATAATATCAACGATATTCTTGCATCATGTGTGTTTTTGAGCTAACATTTGTGATGTAGGGTTTTGATTCAAGTAAGCAATCCAAGTCAGGATCTATTAAACATTCAAGCATTTCAAGATCTACATTCAAGCTAACCACTTCACACAAGTTTGCAGATTTCATAACAAGGGTTTGGTGAGTTACAACATAGCACTTTGTTCATTCATCATTTCCCTTCATTATTCTATTTCATTCCAAGGTTTAATTACCAACAAGGGGTTTGACCAAGGCAAACCCCCATTTACTAACAATCAACAATTTTTTCCTCTCTTACATGTTTGTGTTTACAGATTTAGGTTGAAGATCATTTGGAGTGCAAAGTTGCAAAGTTGCATTGCAAAGTTGTCATCTTCACAGAAACTCACCTACAAGCCAATTCTGGAAGTTTTAGGACTTGAGATCAAAGAAGATGGAAGTGCAGACATCGAGCCTCAAGATCACATTCAAAGATTTCATAAATTCAAGACAAGACTAAGTTGACAACAAGGGCATCTTAGCCCTCCAAGTGGTATTTTGCAGAGATTCTTTCAGATCCTATTTCGACATCCGAAGATTTTGCATTTGCCCCAAAAAATAGCAGTGGGACTAAGACAAAAGTAAGGGAATCTTAGTCCTCCCTAGCATATTTTGACATTTACAGAATCCTCATCACATTTCCAGACTTCCCAGGTACACACATCCTAACTTGTTGCTTAATTTCATCATTTGCACTAATTATTTGGCTTGCATTACTAGGTTTTGTGAGTTGAATGTTAAATTATCTTTTCCAAGATTTTTCTTGGTGGTGAACCCCTCAAAGCTTAAAGAACCCCCTCCTAGGTCTTCCTTGTTGAGAATTGACTCACCTTTGGGGTTGATAGTCAATCCAATTTGGGATCCTAGTACATATTTGAGTGACAATTGGAGAAGTGTGGTGTTCTATGACCCAAGCCATAAAGCACCCATTTCCACCATTGTTCATTTTTGTGAACCTGACATTTTAGAAGATTCATTCATTTTCTGATTTGGAGTTCACTAAGGTCCTAGATCTAGGTTGCATTCATCCTTGCATTGCATCTTGCATTAGTGAAAGTGCATCTAGGGTTTCTCATATTTGCATTAGTAAAGGTGCATATAGGTTGCATTTTTGCTTTCTTGCATCATCCTATCTCATTGAAAAACTGAAAAGTGCATTGTCAATCATCCTAATTGCATTTAGAAACATTGTTATTACATTCAAAATTGAAAAAATTACATTCAACTTTGCATCCAATTGCTTGTCATTAGTTACTTTTTCTTACATTCATTTGTACACTTTTCTATTTCTAAATAGTAGGTCCCTGAGTAGGCAACTTGGGGACACTGTAAACAATCCAAATTTTTCTATTTTTCTAAAAAAAAAACATTTACTGGGACTAAAATTCCCTTACTGGCATCTTAGTCCCTCTATGGGTTTTTTGCTCAGAATCGTGTCTGTGTTGTTTGCTTCCTGTTCCAATTTTTGGAACCTCAGAATTTCATCAGTAGGACCAAGATGCCCTTATTGGCATCTTAGTCCCTGTCGACTTTGACTTTCTAGTTTTCAGGATTTGAAATTGCTTTTTTGTGATTTTGTTTGCTCCTTTCAGTTTTTTGTTACAAATTGTAGAGTTACTGTTATTTCAATTTATTTCATTCCAAGTGCAATTATAAGCATAGGATATTGTGTTCATTGCACTTTCTTTGGTTTATCCCTTGCATGAGTTGTTCAAACAATGGTTGATCATATCCCTCAAGAAAAAATAATTAAAATGCATGAAGACTTAGCTCATTTACAAGATAGCATGAGTACTGAAAACATTTCCAACACTGTTATACTTGCCATAGATAGTATTCACCACATGATGGAAAGTGATGAAGGATTGGAAGTTGTGTGTAATCTAGCTCACATCTTTGGAAAACATCTTCCTTCTACAACCAATGGTGTTCAAACTTCAAATAATGTGCAAAGCCAAGGAGGAAATCAAACTCCTCCCCATTCAACCATAACCTCTATTCCCACCTATACCAATCCTCAAGTGACCACAATGATGCAACCAACTAGCATAAAGTGGATAAAAGTAATTTTCATCTTGGGATATACATTGTTTACATTCTTGAAGCATTGCATAAGATGGTTAGAAGTAATTTTCATTTTTGGTCAAACAATGTTAGTATCTTACCTTTCTAAGCATGCTAATAAAAAGTTCATATTCCCCCCATATGAGAATGCTTTAGTGAAAGAGGTTGCAAGCATATAAAATTATAACAATCATAATTGTTCTTCTCCGGATACCTCTCCTATTGGTGACGAAGGTATCTTTGTGCACGAAGATACAATAATGGAGAATCATGAAAGTTTTGTTTGTCCCTCTCCTCCTCCCCCTTGGAAAGACATTGTGAGACAAGAAGGTGAGATCATTGACATATTTCTTAACATTACTTTCCCTAGTCTCTATTCATCTCCCTATACCTCCCCTACTTGTGAGAATGCTTTAGTGAAAGAGGAGACAATTGTGAACTATCATGAAAATCACATTTGTGAGGAGGAAATGTTAGTGTTAAAAGATCCAACCATTGAGAGCTATGAAAATCCTACTTCTCTTACTTGGGAAGACATTATAGGACATGGGGATGTAACTATAGAGAACCATGACAATCAAAATTGCTCTTTTCCTAATATCTCTCTTAGATGCGAAGAAGATAATTTGGTGTTAGAAGATACACTTATCGAGACTCATGGGAATATTCTTTCTCCCTTTCCTAATGCTCATACCATTTGAAAATATCTATTTGAACAAAAAATTCTAATCATTGGTAAGCATCATTGTTCATCTCTTGATGCCTCCCCTATTTGTGATGAAGCTACTTTACAAAATCTAACCAGGGAATTCGATGAACCCTTTATTTTCTCCTCTCCTAAAAGCTCTCCTACTAGGATAGATGTTATAGAAAAAGAGAATGAAACCTCAAAGAAAAAGGATGAAATCATGGACAAACATAATAATCAAATTGGGCCTTGTCCTAATATCTCTACTATTGCTAAAGAAGATATTTTGATGTTAGAAAATCCAATCGATGAGAGTCATGAGAATATTATTTGTCTCTCTTCACTTAGGGAAAACCTTGTTGAACAAGAGGATACCATCATTGATAAGAAAGAAAATCCAACCATAGATGATGATCCCCTACTTGTGATGAAGTTATTTTAGAATAACTAACCATTGAATGTCATGAACATCTAGTTTGTATCTCTCCTACTACAAAAGATATCATGGTAGAAGAAAATTACAACATTGACAATAGTGATATAGTTTCCTTAGATGAAGATGATAAAGTGACATTAGACTCCCCTTCACTAAGAAATCATGAAAATAAGGATAATTATTTTGAATTTATGTACATTAGATATCCCTTGACGTACTCTCCTAAGCCTAAATGTATCCTTTACCCACCCTCAAACCGATCACAAACTCAAACCAAACCCATCCTCATCCTTGAACCACCTAGGAATAATATGTCACAACAATAAAATTATAATACCATTGCTCATGCATACATCACTAGAAACAATCCACAAATAAGACAAACAACTCCAACATCCCTCCCATTACCTCAACCTATCTTGCCTAGTTCTCCTCATTTGCCTTTACAAAGTGGAAAGGAGTATGACCTTGTTGAACATCTTAAAAACACTCTTGCTAAGATATAATTATGGGACCTTATTCAATCCTCCCCTCATTATCATAACTTGATTCAAAGTGCCTTACAACAAGCTCCTACCCCCCTAATGTGCAACCAAATGACATAGTAGCCTTAATTCAAGGAATGAATGCTAACATTATTTTTCACCAAAGTGAGTTACCTCCTTTAGAAGTGTAGCTACCTTCAATAGGACAGGGATAAAGTAAACCCTTTTCGACAATGGCTCGACTCTTAATGTGTGTAGTGTAGCCCTTTTGGATAAAATTGGCATAGATAAATCAAGAATCGAACATGATTCCTTATTGATTCGAAGATTTGACAATGTAGGAAAACAAACGCTTGGTGTGATCACTTTGCCTATTACAGTTGGAAAGGCCACATTACAAACCCCGATCCATGTTATGCCTCATGATCTTTCATATAATATTCTTTTAGGTAGACCATGGATTCACGAGATGCATGCAGTGCCTTCAACTCTTCATTATATACTGAAGTATGTCTACAACAAAAAAGTGTACACAATCGAGGCTAACCCTAAACTAGAAAGTTGCTTGAACATTGAGAAAAACAAGGAAAATCCTTTGAAAACATTGACACCAACTATACAAGTGGAACCCGTGCAAGAGAAAGAAAAACAAAATCATTTTGAAGAAGTTACAAAGTTATTGGAAGACGATTGGGGTTCCTTGGATTTCACACCTATATTTGATGGGCAACCAAAGATCATAACAAAAAAGCATGAAAAAGCAATAATTTCAACACAAAATTCAAAAGCATCCACCTCAACCACTTTAGAAGAAGAAACAAATTACACAAAAAACTTTGATGAAGTTGATTACGAACAACCGTAAAATCTGAAAGAAATGAAAAAGCTTTATGGAAAAGGTTATGAACTTATGAATCAACTTGGTTATAGTGGAAAAGGATGTAGTGCTAGAGAGGAAGGTATCCATGTCCCTATAGAGCCTAACACACGAGAAATGACTAATGGTCTTGGTTATTATCCCTCGAAAGAAACAAACAAGCCTTCACTCAATACCAACACTATTACAAAATATACTTCTAAGCCAACATTAACATTAGTGCATCTTGAATTGATAGAAACTAGTGGTCTTGGTTATTGTCCTTCAAAAGAAATGAAAGAAACAAAGAAGTCTTCATTTAACATTAATGCCATCACACAAATCACTCCTAAGACATGTCTTAATAACGATTAGAGTTCGTTAGATTTGACATCCTCCTTTCAAGGAGAGTACAAAATGTTGCAATCTAAATAGTCTTGTGTAAGTATGACACCTTGTACTAAGTAAGATGTATCTTTGTCACAAAATAAAGGAAAATCTTCTACTATTGATCAAGAGAGTATCTTGTCGAGACTCCTCCAAGATCGTTTGATATCTCTCCCTCCAAGAACATGAAAGAAATTTTACTACAAGAATTCATTTCATGCAGATGATAGAGTTCATGGTCATTCTACTAATGAGTGTAAGGATTTGAGTAATAAAATTCAACATCTTAAGGATTGTGGTGCTCTTGCTTGTGTTGAAGCACCTAGTTCCTCTAATTGATATTGATTTTCATTCTATCATGTTTCTCATCAATCATCTCGGTTCATCCTTGTCTTGCACAAAGTGGGGGAAAGGGGTTAGGAAGCTTTGTCCTTGTATGCCACTTGTCATTGTCTTTTTGGCTAGTTAACTGCCTTCCATGTATATATAAGAGAAAGCTTGGGATGTAGACGATGTGCCTTAAGTTGGCTCACATTTGACATACTGAGTTATCTTTAGTTGTTGCATTTTGGGGGCAACCCCTTATCCATTATGTAGTTTCATTTGAGAACATATGACTTGGAATAGGGCTTTCCAAATAAGCTCCCATGTCTTCTTTATTAGCTACTTTAAAGCAAATTTCTCACAATAATGGTGTTAACAATCACTAAAAAGTGGGGGCATACATTGACATTATTCTTTTGTATATTACAACTCATGTTTCATTGTGTGGTTTTTTTTACTTCATGTGATGTATCTTTCTCTTGGTGATGGAATTGTGTGTGACGTCCTTCAAGAGCATGATCTCTCTTAGCATATTATATTCCTCTTAGTGGTAATGCCAAGCAGTGTGCATTCCCTAAGTTGTGAATATTCTATTCTTCGATTGGTCCTCTCTAGGAGACATTCGGCACGATGTTCCCTAAGTTGAGACCTTACATGAACTAAACAAAACCCCTTTGAATGTACCTTACACTATTTTGCATTTACAATAGTTGTTATATGGCCACCTTGCATAACACACTTTGCTTGCCTGTGGAGCCATCCTAATTGTTCATGGGTGTTAGCATATGAAGTTTTTCTTGCCTCATGAATCCTATTGTTTGTGTTGTGTGACACCTTATCAGAGTTATCAAGAGGTATAACTTTGGTATGGTTAGCATATGGGAGCTTACCTTGGCATGAATTTCCCATAGTCATTCGCTTGTCTGTGTGAGCGCATACCGACCATGTGCGTATGTGTCTCTGGGGGATCACCTAATGGACGGCCTGAGGTTTCACTGGCCCTTGCGAGCATACGTTTGGTCTACATAGTGGACATTGTATTCCACTTGTAGATGTTTTTTTGGACAAACAACTTAGACTTGGTCCACATCGTGTTGGACAAACTATCGAGGCTTGATCCACCCTCTCTTTCCTTTACTTTATTCTTTAAGTCATTGACATTGTATGTTTGTGTATCTTGATGCTGCATATCATACACATTGTGTGTGTTCCTCTGTGCTTATGCTGGTTTGACGTAGGATCTTGGATCCTAGGGGCTTGACCACCCCCTTGATCTTTTTCATTCTATACCATCCACATTGGTACACTTGGACCCCTCTCGAATGTCTACTTTAGTGCGAGTTTGAAGCAAGTTCCTCCTCTCGCTAAAGTGGGGGCTAACTGTAGTGATAGAAAAATTACCCCTTTTACTCACTTAATTTGGGAATAATTAATATTAAAATGAGCCTAATGTTGCCTTGATTTAGTGTTGTAATGTGTTTTACACATTCACATTAAGTTTAGGGCCCTTTCAAACCAAATGGACCTAATTGTGCCTTATTTAGGGTGTTGTAAAGTGTATCTTTACACTTTCACACTAATCTAGGGCTTTATTAATTAAATTTCGCTTTTTTATGCCTCAATTGGCCCCATTTTGCATCCACAAGCCTTATTAAATGCATATTTCTGAGGATAATATCGATATTTAACAATTGATAAATCATAATTCAATGTTTGAGGTTGTGTGTTCCAGATCTAGTGATCTAGGACTCATACAACACCTTGGGCGTATGGGTCCCACCTAGGTTTTGAGGCCTAATTTTAAACATTGCAATAAACAAGAAACTTCTTGGAGTTTGTGCCCATGTTTAAGACACTGGGACTCATATGCCCAAGGTGGCGTATGCATTCGGCTTTAACCATGACCTATTTTAAATCAAATTCTTGGTGGGATTTTATTATCCTAGATTTGATGTCAGCTTGTACTATTGTCATTTCGGGAAATTTGGCATAACAAGTATAAATAGAAGGTTATTTCACATAACTTCTCCTAACAAGAGCTAACAATTTTGAGTGAAGCATCCTTAGATTTCATAAGAGAATTAGAGAGTATTCAAGAAGGAATTCAAGGGCATATTTGTAGAAGATTATTACAGCAATCAAGATCCATTATCATGTCAAAGGCTTGATGCATCATGCATGTGGTTTTGAGTTAATGTTGTGATGTATTATTCAAGATCAAATCAAGTATTCAAAGGCATTATATTTCATCAAGAATCATGATCTACATCCATTGAGGCCACTTCATGCTTGTTTGCAGATTTACAAGGTTTCAAATAAGGTTCTATTGTTTCATCCTATGTTTCATGTTTCATTTCATTCACGCTTCATTTCTCATTAAGGTTTGATTACCAAAATGGGGTTTGACCAAGGAAAACCCCCATTCCCTAAAAAAACAACATTTCCCCCCTCTCTTTGTATGTTGCAGGTTTATATGTTGAAGAAAAAGTGGATTTGAAGCCTTCAAAAGTACCAAAATTGCAAAGTTGCAAAAATCAAGCAATGTTGTCATGAGAAGTTGTCAAGGATCATGAAAAAATAGATCTAGAGCAAGATATCCAACTTATTTACATGAAACAAATGAGAAAGTGCTTATTTAATCCATATTTATAGGCTCACAATGTTTTAGTTCAAAATTATGCTCCTAGGACACTTTTCACTTTTACGAGACACTTTGCAACTGTCTGGGCGTATGAGTCCCAATATAGCCTTTTTTCCAGATTTCTGCATATTTAGAATAGTCACTAGGAGATTCCAAATTATGTCCAAAAGCCCTAGACTGGGACTAAATCACCCAGCCTAGCGTATGAGTCCCAATGCACTTCAAAAAGTGGAATTTCAAGGTTTTAGACCTTGTTTTGACTACATCATTCTTTCAGGTACTTTCTATTTCATGATGTTTGTCAATTTGCTTTCATATTCTCAAGTTTCTAGGGTTTAGTGCATTAGAGTTACATTTCTCCTTTGAAGCTTCATTTTAATGGTGAACCCCCATTTAATCACACCTAAGGAAACCACACCTATTGTAGTATTCCTTCCCTCAATCAAGTCACTTGATTGAGGGATCTTGGTTTCCTAATGAATTGAGAGTGAAATAGGTTCCCAAAGTTGTCCATCTCCTAAAATGTGGACACACCTTATTTCCTTTGGTTTAAATTTATTATGCATTGACTATTGGTGTATCTAAATTGAATATCACTCGATATATTGATCAATATACCAATCAATATCAGTTGATATTTCTAGGGTTTCTATTATATTAGATTTAATTTTTGTGTATTGATTGTTGGTGTATATCATTATTGGTGTATATTGTCAATCAACTGTTGCTTTATAGATTCTAGGGTTGTGCTAGTTTGCAAGTTTTCTAGTGTTCCTTGGCATTAGGCCTATTGTTGCTATATCATGATTCCAACCCGAGTCCTTGAGTGACTCTAATATGGTTTCTAGCAAACAAAATTATCTTCCCTTTGCTTGTCAAATTAAGGATTCTAGTGTTACTCCACAAGTGTGCTTCCCATGCTTCTTTGCAGAAGGTTATCTCATTAGGGGGGGGGTTGTATGGTCTCTCTTGTCATCTTTTTCGTGGATGGAGATTTATTGTTTTTGTGATGGATCTATTCATTGAGGGGGGGTTGAATGGTCTCTTCTTTGTCTCTTATGAGGGGGTCTTTTTCCTCGAATGGATTTTTTTCCTCTCATTTTTGATGGAGAGCATTATTGTATTGATCTCTCTTTTGGGGAGGAGTTTTTTCCCATTGGGTTTTCTCCTTTTCTCCATTTGTGAGAGATTGCATTTGCATTTGTACATGGGTACCTAGCATGGGCTCGTAGTCGGGACACATCTTTGTTTCATTTGCATAATAATCAACTCCCCGAGTTGTACTTAAGGGGGTGTTGGTGTAAATAGGTGCTTTACCTATCTAGGTCCTATTTACATTGTTAAGTCCACTTAGGTCATGGGAAGGAATCTTTTTAGTTAAGCATTAGTTGCCACTTATATTATCTAGTTGAAATTTATTTAATTCTTGTGTCCTAGGTTGTTATGACTTAGTTGTCTCATGTGATAGAATTAAGAAACTTATCATGATATTATGCAATCCTATTCCTCATCTTGCCTCTATAAGCAAGGCTTCATATGTACATTGCCATAGTCAGTTTGGCTACTATTTTGGTATTCTTGCATCTTTAATCATAACATGATATTTCTGCCATCTCTCTTGAGGAAGTTATTTTGTTTTGTAGGTAATCTTGGGGTGTTGAGAAGTTCACCATAAACTCCTACAATATCAATTGAAATTTATTGATATAAATTAATATATATATATATAAATCTAATATGCACTAATTGTTGGTGTATATATCAATTGATATCAATCAATATATTGATAGATATTAAAATTGATATTTATAGGGTTTCTATTATATCATATTAAATATCAATATTGGTGTATATAAATTTATTTTGATCAATATCAATTAATATACACCAACAATCAATACATATAAAATTTAGTATGTATTGATTAGTGTGCATCTCAATTGAATTCATTCTATACATCATTTGATATCAAAATTAATATTTCTAGGGTTTCTTTTGTATCATATTAAATTTCATATATATATTGATTGTAGGTGTATATCAATTGATTTATCAACTGATATATTGATTGGTACTAATTTTTATTTCCAGGGCTTCTATTCCATCATTTTAAGTTTCATATGTATTAATTATTGTAATATATCATTAATGGTAAACATAAATTGATTAAATAGATATGCCAATCAATGTTAGTTGATATTTCTAAGGTTCCTATTGTAACAAATTAATTTTTTGTGAATTGATTATTGGTGTATATCAGTATTGGTTTTTATCAATTGATATTTATTAATATCAATTACTATAAAATAGCAATCAAGATATATCAAATTTAATATACATTGATTGTTGGTGTACATAACAATTGATATCAATCAATATATTGATATTAAAGCTGATACAAATTCAAAATAAAGTTTTAGGTGTGAAAATGATATGGAGGATATATTCAAATACAAGTGAAAAATGGTGTAGAATCATGAGGCAAAAATACCTTGATCTTGTTGATAGAGAAAGGATCTTCACTCTATTGAATCTTCCAAAAGGTTCCAAAATGTGGAACTTCCTTTCAATTTGTAGGTAATTAATTCTTCCATATATCTCCTGGGTAAGTTATAATGGTGAGAAAGTGCTCTTCTGGGAGGATTCATGGAATGGTCAAAGCCTCTTTACCAATTAGGTGATTGGAAGTAGATAAAAATAACTCTCAAATAGTTATGGGGTAATAGTGTGAGGGACTATTTATCTGGGGACTCTTTTGTTTCTCCTCCAAGAACTAAATAGAAATCATTGGAATGTTTTTGCTTCCCCCAAGATCTAAAGAATTCAATAACGAATGAAATCAATAAAAGATAAAAATACTTCTCTAATAAAGAGGATGAAATTATAGGGACCATCTTAAAAACTGACCAATACTTAGTCAAAGAGGGATATCTATCCCTTAGAGACATAAGTAATAATATCCATTGGCCAATCAAATTTTGTTGGGGTCCTTCTTGTCTTCCTAAATTTGGTGCATTTTATTGGTTGTCCTTGAATGATATAATCTTAACTAGCATTCAATTAGATAGATTAGGTATTACTACAATATTCCTTTATGTTTTATGTGGCTCATCCTTTGAAATGGTAGATCATTTTCCCCTTTGTAACACCCCACCAAGGAACCCCAGAGGACAATACTAAACATGACTTATTAACGAAACACTTTAAAAAAAAAAAAACAATGGAATGAATAACATATCATAACATAAAATATAAACCTAGGTCCCCTAAGGTTCCATGACTACGTTACTAACATATCTATTAATCAAGAACTAGAATCATTTCATTAACTATAAAGATATCATGATTCAACTCACAAGCAAATACATTTTAAACCACCATATTAAATGATTCCACATAACATATCAACTGATGATCAACATTAAGATCCTTTCTAGCTACCAACATATACAAGATGCATTACATTATAGTATTCATTACAAGAAGAATACATTAACATCAATACATCATTACAATCTCTACAATAATGCTTCCCAGAGTACAAGTGGGAAGAATACATCTGGTTACAATAAGAGATACAATTGATATAGAATCCAATGCATAAACATACAAGTTTGTCTCCTTAATCTAGAACAAGATTTGGAGTCCACAACATAAGGAACAATCTCCACGCACACAAACATGTGGCAAGGATACCCAATGGTGGAAAAAACACCAACCTCCCGACCATGTGGAACCCTAAGGTCCACCCCCCGTGCTAGGAGATAACACAAGGTTCCTCTACAAATAGACAGTCAGGAAAGTAGTAGGCTAACACAATCAGGGGTTATACTACTCGTGACACAACATCACTTACAACACTGTCTTGACTTCCAGAGGTACACACACAATAGAAGGGAAAGTACAACTAGGGAACGCTAGACTGCAATAGGGAGGAGTGTCATCACATAACTTGATATGGGTTATCCTAGTTGATCTTCCTAGGCTCTCGACCCCCATCCTGGATAATCCTGGTAGCCTTTACCAATCCATGGACCCTATTCAAACTCATACGGAATCAACATACCTTTCATGAGGGCAAGGCAGTTGATCTTGACATTCCAGGCCTTCCCATCTCATCTCAAGCCTAAACAAGCACTTGAGCCATGAGTGAGGCATACATTATCTTGATTAATGTGAATTCTACCTATTTCCCCTAATTCATTATTAAGATTTTCACTGGATTAAGAAACCCTCCAATGGGTTATCCTGGGCTCCACTTTGGGTCCTGGTCCCCATGGAGAGCCACTCCCCCTACTTGCAACTAGTAAACCCTACACAACAAGCAAGGCATTTACCATCTTGCAAAATTAACATAATTCACATGAATTCAAACACAGTGCAAGGCATTGATCATCTTGCACACATATCACAATCACAATAATCTATACACAATGCAAGGCATTGACCCTCTTGCATACAACTCAAACATTACCAACCACTTCCCAAAATGAAACAATCATAAAAAACCATATACATAGAAATACTCCCTCCTAAGCCTCTGGAAGTCAACCTTAACAATTTTCACAATGACTCCACTTTTAGACAATTACCAAAATCACCCCCAATTTCCAATAACCAACACAATATTCATTACAAGGAATCAGTCAAACATTACAACCATGAAACATAAATTATTCTCACATTTCATATTACTCATTACTTAATTAATTCTTCAAAGGCAGAATTGTTCTTTTACTATAATCATAATACATATGTGTATATATATATATCTATATACATACATACATATATTTACTATTAACAAAATGTGGTTTCCAATACAATATATCAAATCATAAAGTGGCAACATATATATATATTATATATATACATAACTATATAAACATACATGTATATATATATTATTAAATCGAATGTAAAACATAAAGAATAACCATCGAATACCAACTATACTGATTCAAATGTAAATCACACTACATGTATCAAATGCTGAATATAACCATTGCATATCACTATAATGTATTTTCATCGACTATCAACTATAATGTATTTTCATCGAATATAAGTATCAAATACAATACACATAAAAGATTCACATTATATATCACCAAATATAAATAATGCAGAATATTAAATTGTATCATACAATATTCACTACAAACAATGAACTCTCCCTGAAATGCATGCAAAGCAACTACCATAAAATAGAGCCATCGATATAAAATAGAAACCTTCAATAAAGAACATGAAACACAGGGAAAGAGATGAACATACAATATCAAATTACAGGAATATAAGATTGCAACATAACATAAGATATCACTATACATAGCATTCAAAGATAGCGAACCGCCCCTAAAGCGCAACAAAGAAAATAAGAATGCTAACTTAATTCCATGAAGTTAACTCCATGGCTCGATAGGGAAATGCCATAATAACTAAAAAATCAATTAAAATAAGAGGCAATATTCAATTGGTTAGTCGAGAGAAAGAAATAAGAGTTTACATTTCTGATGATATCAAATCACCATGCTCATCTTGGGTGACTGAAAAAATTATGTCCTTTCCATTAAGGGTTTTTGTGTTGTCATACCTTAGGCTGGGACGGGTTCAATAGAGCTGGGAGCAACACAAATAAAGTTTAGTTAAAAAATCTTAAGAAATTTTCAAGCTAAAGCAATCAGCTAGAGAGAAGAGATAGCTAGGTCCGCCACGCTAGAACAAATAAAGAAAGGCTCAAGAAATTCACAACATGCAATCAACTAGGGAACAATAATTTGACACCATAATGAGAAACTAAATTGCAGAATATGCACAAGATAGATTTTGCAAGGAAGCACTTGAAATCTTTGAATTTATGAAGCTCTCGGGAACACATCGAAACATTCCAAGCTTGCTACAAGGGTTTAAAAAAAAATTCAGAGAAGCATAATCATCTAGGAATGAAAAGTAAATTGGCATCTTAATAAGAGATACAAAACTGCAAAATCCACATGAGGTATTTTCTTAAAGGGTTTTTTTGGAAACCTTCAGAGAATGCTATGGTTGCAAGATATACACAAATTAGTTTTATTAAAAAATTCAAGAATAGCAAACGACCGATGTAAATAAATGTTTTCCTAGGAATACAACGATTACCGGATATGCATAAAATATATTTGCCTCAAGATTATAAACAAAATGATTAAATCGTTAAACAATCAAAACAATAACATTATTGTAAGAAGAATGAAGACTTATCTGTAAAATTAATTTTCCGCAAATTGATTTGAAACAATGCCTTCCTTCGCTTATCCTTCTATGTTCCTCCCTTCCAAGAATCAGCGATGGAATGAAATTCTTTTTACATAAATTTTCTTCCCAAGACTCTGAATTAATTTTCTCCAAGAATCCCCATTTTCCCACAACATCCATAAAAATCAAAATTTTCCAAAAAATTACTCCCTTAAGCCCCAAAATAGAATGAAAAATCCCTTCCAAAGGAAAAAAAATTAACAAGAAGGTTGTTCGTTTTCAAAACCAAAAATCCAATAAAATCTCACAAAATCCCCAAGAAAGCATTAAGTTTCTTTTTCGACCATTCATTCAATGTTTGCATGAACTTGCATGAAAAAAAATTCTATCTTTTTATATTATTTTACTATTTATTAATTATAACTTTCCACCATAATTCTATTTTATTTTAATAATACATTACACATTTAATTTATTATAATTTATAATTATTAATAAATATATTCATATTTATTTATCCAAGTACTTTTTGCTTAATTTATTTTAATGCGTCAATCAACCAAAACCAACATTTATCAAACAATTTTAAATTAAACATCCAAATGTCAAACAATAACCTGAACCCTAACTCGGGTCGAAAAGCAAGACCAATTGACCATAGACAACATTGACACATTGACAAGGTATCAAACCAGATACTCATCCTCTTTGAGGATGATGGCTAGGGTAGGGGACCAAGTGCTGTCTCTGATCAACTATTCCATTGGGTTTAAGGCACACCCAAACCTACCAATTCAGGTGGAGTCGATGCCTAGTACTTGCAACATGCAACACACAAAACAATTGTGCATATACATATAATCATCACATACCTAGTGAAAGGAAATCAAAACATCGTAGGATTCTCACAAGTGAGAAATATGACATCCTTCCCTTCACACCTATAGCATTTAAAAGCATCATATAATATATCAAATAACATCTTGTAACATTAGTAATCATAAACCATTCTAAAATAAGGTAACACATTATATTTCTAGCATATTCATAAACATGTCATAATCATCATCTAACATAGTATCACACTACAACAAATTTCATTATAAAATGTTTTAACCACAAGCAAGAGTACCTGAAACATAACATTAACATCATAAAAAGGTAAATCAAGGAGGCACACTACATCCTTAATTTCAAATTTACAAATTTTTTTTTGGAAGTGGATTCATTCCATGTTGGGTTGGCATGGACCCTTTGAAAAATCTCTTTTCAAACACTTTTAGAGTTGTCCATGCCTCTTAAAGGATTCCACTTATGCCTATATCTAAAAGTTAAGTTTTATATTAATTCAGAAAATCTAGTTGGAAAGAAAAAACAATTTAAAAAAAAAAAAATATCTAGTGTTCAAAATGTGATAGAAAGAATATAAAAACTCATATATAATGTCACAACCCTCTTTCTAGAACAATTGAAAAAGAAACTCATGATTATTAAGTTATGTTGGTTTGACAATAATTATTAATTTTATTTTATGGAATTAAAACTTAAGGAAAAAAACAAATTTATAAATTCATAAATTAAATTATTTTAGATACCTTGAAAAGATAAATAAATAAAATCTATGATGCAAAAATTTAATTATGGAAAATATGAATCATTTTCAATTATGAATGAACTAATAAATAAATCTCATTTAAAAAGTTGTCATCAGGCCTGGAATTTGATGGTTTATTTGACCGTTTTTACCATTTTAGACTGTATTTTACAACTTTAAAATTTATTAGACTGTATAACTTACCGTTTATATGACACTTTAAATTATTTGTAAACCGTGAAATTTTATTATAGGGTAATATAATATAATAGTTTTATTTATAATATTACTTTATAATAATTTGTTATATAAATACAAATGATTTTTTTTACAATGTTTATTTTGATTTTTTAAAAATTGATGTAGAAATATATATTAAATTAAAATATTTTCAAAGAATGCTTATCTTCAATAAATTTTAAAAAGCAATTTAGAAATAAATTTTTGCTTTGTTTTATTGTTTTTTATATTAAAAATCAATTTAGAAACAAATCTTTACTTTGTCTATACTTGTTATTTATTGTTTTTTTAAAATCAATTTAGAAACAAATCTTTGTGTAAAGAAGAGTCCCAATAAGAATTTGAGGATTAGCTTCCAACTTGATGTAAGGGTTTTTTATGCATAGTAGTGGTACTATTATTTTAGGTTGTGTAGCAGCTTGGTGCTCTTTGATGGTCTTACTTAGACCCTGCTCCTATACATCCGTTGGTTTCCAACTTTATGGGCCATTTTTGTCTTGGTTTGATGAGATGGCCTATTTTTGGTAGTCTATTGACTATTCTTTATTTTATTGTGATAGTGTCAATGATCAACTTTAAGAATCCTTTGTATTAGCCAAGGGAAGAATAATACAATTGTGAATGTCAAGGTGAACCGCTTGAAACAATCGATCTGAGTTGATCACCGTGAAGTTTCTCCAAAGGAAGAGGTCTTGTTGTTTGTAGTTTTGTTTGTGATTGTGTTGTTGATTGCTGCTCTTTTTCATGTCTTTAGACTGCTTTTTTGTAAGTTGCATTCTTTCAATATAAAAAAATCACTCAACATTTTTTGACAACTTATACTTTTCTTAAAACATCAATTGAAAGGTAGTAAAATGACCAAACTGTCATAAAAAAATTATATGACAGGTAAGGGTGACCGTCAAATTCCAGGCCTGGTTGTCATATTTCTCTTCTTCAACCTTCTATTTTTTATTACCAATTGAAACACCTTGTCTCCTATTAGTTAACTCAATTTTATTTTAGAATTTAAATCTTTCCTTATCAATTAACTACTCTTTCTTTTGGAAACTTCATTTTAAAACTACATCTAAAGGGAAACCTCGTGTGCACCATTATCCATCTTTTTAAATTAAAAATTCATTATTATCCTCTCATGAGTTAGAATGGAAAATTTCCTCTTCGCTTCCCCTATCTTATCGTTGAATTTTACCATCAAATCTCGACCATTGAACCATCATACGTTTTCTATAAATACGACCATTCAACCCCTTTGAAGGGGAGGAAAAATTTGGAATTCTTTCTAGTCAGTATTAATCATATTAGAATTTTCTTTTGGATGCAAATTAGAGTAGTATCTTCTTAGAAACAAAATTAATAATAAAACAAAGGAAGCAAGTGCCAGATTGACCTAGGGAGGTGCTTAAGTTGAAGATTGGCTTAAAAAAAAAGGATTGAAGAATTTGCATCTTAGGTAGGCTCTCCAATCTTCTCTAAAAAATAACTTTGTTTAAAGAAGGGTAAATTAATTGTTGGAAAATGTATTTAATTTTATACCAAGATTCAAGTCTTAAATCGTTTTCCTTTTATAAAGAAAATATATTGTTTATGAATCAAACTAAAAAAAAAGCGCTTAAATATGTGACTTTATCTCAAATTAAATTCCATTTTAATTATTATTTTTTCATTTCCCTTAAAATTTTAATTCTCCTATCTAAAAAAAAATTGTATATATATTCACAAATTAAATTGAGTATAAAATTGTGGGAGGTAGGGAGGGCGTCCTTCCAAGATGGCGGAGGGAGGTGGCGTTGGATGCCACGTCAGATGGTGGTAGGGGGTGGGGTGTTGCGTTGGCATTTCGGCCGGCCAAATTTTATGGCTACTCTTTTGAGTGTCGTTGGCATGTGAGAAAGGACAAATGCAGATCATTCCGCTAAGCTTTGTGATGCGGGTTATTAATGTTGAGGTGATCCCTGCATACGAAAAATTCATTTTCCCGTTGGTGGAGTACCATTCGTTGTGTACAACGATGACTTGGTAATACGGGTTCATCCATTAAATGATGGTTTGGTTTTTTCTTTGGTGCACTCTTTTCTTTGCAGGTGGCTGTGGTAGTTGCGAGCTCCTTTCTCTCTCTTCTCTAAGGTATTCAGCGCTAGGTTGAGGATGGTGAAGGGGTCAAAGTTCGTGATTGAAGTCTTTGTGGTGTGCCTCACTCATTTTGGGGCCGATACACCCATCTCCTTGAAGTCGTTGTCGAGGCAAGCCTCATTCAGAGAGGTCACTGATCAAAGGCTCAAGCGTATTTTGTTAAATTATGAGTCGTTGGTGCTGGTAGCGATAAAAATGGTTTTGGGTTTGGGCCATTTGGAGTGCAATGAGTATGGGAGGGACAATTTGCATGTCTCCTCCTGTTTCCTTGCCTCTCTTCTGGATAATCTCATCTTGAAGGTGGAGGCTAAAAGTTTGTTGGTTAATTTATTCTGTGGAGACCTCGTGGAAGGTGTGGATGAGGTGTTGAGTGTAGTGCTTGAAGGCAGAGGTTGTTCGTGGTCGTGCAACCTGGAGCAGCTTGGTTCGGAGGATACTGTTAAAATTTACCCGTTCCTTCTGGATTTGCATGGTCTAGGTTTGATGAGGCACATGACGATTGTGGCAGTGGTGGTCATTTTTCTAAAAAAGTTCTTTGGTTTGATGGCAGTTGATGATGAAGGGTAGAAAGAGGAATTCAAAGACTTCGCAAGTTCTTGTAAGGTGGACAATGGTGAATGTTTTTTGGGCTTGTTTGGGTTATTGCTATTTTTTGCTTGTCTCAGTGGTGGTTTGGGCAGTCTCTAGCCACTCATGGCTTTTTCATTGCATGTTTTTGACTAGTTTTAGTGGCTTCTGTTAGGTTTGGTTTTCTGGTGGTTGATGTTCAAGAATTTTTGATGGTGGTTGGATAAATTTTTGATAAAATCCTATTACCTGCATAGTAGATGTTTGTATTTAAGTTTTTAGCTTTATTAATAAAATATATAATATCTTGCGTATCAAAAAAAATTGAGTATAAAATTAAAAACTAAATATATTAATATGCATTAAAATAAATTATCAAATGTTAAATAATGACTTGAATATATATATATATGTTTCAATTTTATTTTAATATATTTCAATATATTTAATTTATTTTTTTTTTATAAAAAGAGGGGTAAAAACTTTATTGAAGATCAGAAATAAAGCATTACATCACAGCAAAAGGCCAAAGCCCCAAGGAACCAAAAAAAGACTAAACAACACAAGAGCCAATCAACATCCAACATCAGTCTCTTCTCTTTCCTCAGCAATAATCGTTTCCAGATCACGACGGAGCTCCTGGGAAATCTGCTCCCACCTCTCAATCTTCCAGCCATCAAGCTGTTCTGAAGCCCATTTCGCCAAGCAATCTGCAGCCCTATTCCACTCCCTCGGAATATGGACAAAAGACACCACTTCCATCAAGGAACTAATCTGTAGAATCTGCTGAACCAGCCTCGCCAACTGCCAACTGACATCAGCCATCTTCCTAACATTAAGCAAGTTAACCAAAACTTGTGAGTCAGACTCACAAATAACCTTTCTCCACCCCAAAGCAAAGGCCTGTTCCAGAGCGAAAAGGATCGCCAGACCTTCCATCAGGTTAACAGTCTGCACTCCTTCAAAGACAGAGAAGAAGAAAACCACCGTCCCTGAAGAATCCCTACCAACCCCCCCAATTCCTGCAGGCCCCGGATTTCCCCTAGAGGAGCCATCAGTATTAATCTTTAGAACCCCAACAGGAGGAGGAAGCCACTTACCTGTTCTCATCACTTTCTTCCTTGCCCGCCTTCCCCTTCGAACACAAGCCGAAGCCGAGGACATCTCTTGAAGTCCCAGTCTCTCCACCTTCTCAGCATCCTCTTTCTCCAAGGGATACACCACCTCACTCTTCGCTTCCACCGTCTCCCGAATCATACCCATAATCCTCTGCCAAATCTGCTGAATGACCATCTTTTCACCCCGAAAGATTCTACGATTCCGCTCCAACCAAATTTGCCAAAGAATGAAGGTAGGCCCAACATACCACACATCCTGTAAGAAGGTTGCCATCGCGGGAGGTCTGCCAAGACTACTCCAGAAATCCACCAAAGAGGAAGCATGAACACAAGGGCTTTTCCAAGCCTCCCACCAAAAATGCCACAGCCTCAAGGAGAAAGAGCAACGGAAAAACAAATGAGCAGAATCCTCCTCCCCATTCCCACACAAAACACACCTAGAAGGGCCCTGAAATCCCTGCTTCTGAATATTGTCCCAAGTCAATGCACTTCTTCCATGCCAAAGTTCCAAATGAATCAATTGCACTTTGGCCATAGAAAACTTATCCCAACTCTCTGCCACCAACGAACCTCCACCCTGTCCAATTTGTGAGATAAGAGAACCTGATAGCCAGAGGCAACAGTATAAACACCCTTAGGGTTGGGGGACCAAGATAAAACATCTCCATCCGGGAGGGAGCTACAACTCCTGCTAGAAAGGATACGTTGCAATTCCGCACACTCCTCCTCCATCCCAACCACAGGCCAATCTTCATGATTCTTCCACCTAGCCACCCTCAACTGGCCATGGATAGATATTGACTTAAAATCACTCACCCTAACCCAACCAACTGCAGTGAACCTGTGACAAAGGGGCAACAGATGAGGAAACTGGGACACAATAGGGGGGAAACCGTCCCAAGAATCCAACCAAAAGTGAGCCTCCAGCCCACTTTTGCAAATCCAAAACAACCCATCCTTGACGAGAGTAGCCCCTTTCTTGAGTGTATCCCAAATCACCGAACCTTTTCCCACCAAAGGATAGCGGGGAATATCCATCTGAGGGATCTCTGGAAAATATTTGTGGGATAAAATCCTGGCCCAAGTCTGACCCTGCTCCACACACCACCTCCAAAATAGTTTAGCAGCAAGTGCTATCCCAGACAAAGATGATTGCCTCAATCCAAGACCGCCACAGTGCTTCGGGCTACAAACAATTTCCCATCTAACCAGACTCCATTTGGAGGATGACAAATTACCAACCCAAAGGAACTATCTAATTAAGGCATCAAGATCTTGAACAAAACCAACCGGGGCCACCTGGAGCATACATCTATAAATGGGGAGAGCTTGAACCACATATTTGATCAGCTGAACCCTTCCAGCAAAGGACAACCACCTATGGGTCCAATGGTTAACTTTTGTCCGAAACTTATCCAAAATACTCTGCCAAGAGTCCCTGGGCATCCTTTTGATAGAGATAGGAATACCAAGATAGGTTAGAGGAAGGGAGCCAACCTGAAACCTTAAGATATTAGCAATCCTCCGCTGGATAGGACCAGGAGTATTGAAGAAGAAGATTGAGGACTTATCTTCATTAATTCGTTGACCCGAGGCAAGAAGATAAACATCCAGCACCGCACGCAAATGTGTAGCCTCCCTGATAGTAGCCATACCCATCAGCGCGGTATCATCCACAAACTGCAAATGAGACTGTGGGGGAATATTACCTCCCCATCGCCACCCCTGAATGAAACCCATCTCAACATTCTTTTTCAACAACCGGCCGAGACCTTCAGCCAAGAGCAAGAACAGATAAGGAGAAACCGGGTCGCCCTGACGTAGACCCCGGGAAGCACAAAACAACTTTGAGGGTTCACCATTAATCAGAACAGAGAAGGATACTGAAGTAACACAACTCATGACCCATTGGATCCACTCATCCCCAAAACCAAAAGCCCCAAGGATCTTTCGAAGAAAGGACCAACGAACTCTGTCATAAGCTTTGGCCATGTCCAGCTTGATGAACATTGCCTTATCCCTGGAAGTGGCCATAGAATGAATGGTTTCAGTAGCTATAACCACCCCATCCAAAATTTGTCTGCCCGCCACAAAACCACTCTGCTCCTCAGAGATCAAAATTGTGAGCCAATTTTTCAGCCTATCCGCAATTATTTTAGAGATAATTTTATAGATCACATTACAAAGAGAAATGGGCCTAAATTGACTGAGCCTATCTGCCCCCTCACATTTGGGGATAAGAGCCAAAAAGGTAGAATTCAGAGCGCGCAACATCTGCTTGTTCCTTTGAGATTCCTGGACTACCGCCAATAGATCAAGCTTGATAATATCCCATAAATCTTGAAAGAACTCCACCGGAAAGCCATCAGGACCAGGAGCCTTCCCTTTCTTCATCTGGAACACCGTTCTCTCCAGCTCATCCATCGAGATATCACTCATAAGAGACTCATTCATGTCCATAGTGACCAAAGAAGGGATGCAAGACAAAACTTGAGCCTCCTCATTGGGAGCCCCCTGGGGATCCTCCCTGAATAGAGACTCAAAATACTGCACTGCTTCACACGAGATATCCTTAAAAGAGGAAAGAGGCTCACCATTGTTGTTCACCAAGATAGAAATAGCATTCCCATGTCGCCTGGCTTTGACAGAATTGAAGAAGAAAGCAGTATTCTTGTCTCCCTCCTGAAGCCATTCAATTCGTGCCTTCTGTTTCCAATAGATCTCTTCACGCAATTCACACTCCTCTAAAACTCTCAATGCCCTGGCTTCCTCTTGAAGTAAATGAGCAGTCACACCATTATCCCTAATCACCCTTGTAATGCTATTCAACCCAGCTTGGGCAGCACACTTAGCTTGAAAGATGTTCCAAAAGCACTGACGGTTCCAACGCTTAAGCTGATATTTAACAAATTGGAGAAGCTTAGCGAAAGTATACATTGCCGTACCAAAGGCAGGTCTACCATTTCTCCACCATTCAGTCATGTAATCATGAAGAGAGGGCTCCCGTAGCCACATAAGCTGGAACTTAAAAGGGGGCGACCGGGGCACATGAGCTGAAGAAACAACAAGCTTGATAGGCCAATGGTCGGACCCCCTCCAATCCAAAATTTCTGAGCTAGAAGACCACAAGCCACCAACCCAAAAACAAGACACCAGGAACCGGTCAAGTCTTTCAGAAATGCAGAGATCCCCAAGCCTTCGATTGCTCCAGGTGAAAAGACCATTATTAGGCTTTACATCAACAAGATTCAAAGTAGAAATATTATCCTAAAGAAGCAAAGCAGAAGGCTCCAGCCTAGCACTACCACCCCGCTTCTTAGCCAACTCAGAGATAGCATTGAAGTCACCAGCCATGATCCAAGGATAAAAAGGCACCATACTCCGAACAAAATGAATATGAGCCCACAAAAATTGCTTACCCCGAAAATCAACAGGAGCATAGATATTAGTGAGGAGGATAGACTCCCCAATCTCAAAGCAAGAAGCAATCATCGAGATAGAAGACTTGCTGGACATCCACCAAAGAGGGCGGATCTTCCGTGGATTCCAAAGGCAAGCCACTCCAACTGTAGACCCTTGAGCACCAATGCATTGGCACTCCCCACTTCTCCAAACCTTAGGAGATAAACCAATCATGCATTCAACAGATAACTTAGTCTCCTGTAAGAACAAAATATCAGGAGATTGACTTCTAACTAACTCACGAACAGCCTTTTGTCGAGGGCTGCTGTTCAAGCCCCTTGCATTCCAAGATAGAACAATCATTTCAAAGAGCTAGAGAAGTGTGAATCCAAAGTCTTAACCGACCCAGACTCCACAAGAGTTTCCCCAACTAACTTAATCTTTTCCATATCCTTCTTCCTGCCAAGCTTTGAAGATTTCTCCCCCAACCCTTTTTTGAGATCCTTCTGGTGTATACCCAAAGGAGAAGGAGAAGACTTGAGATTCTTACCTACATCTAAACTCGCATGCAAAGCCAGAAAAGAGTTGTCTCCCCCACTCTTCTTCATTTCCACAGAAGAGATTGGCTCCACTTGGGCATCCATTGGAAGGTCAGTCACCATTTGCAAAGCACCAGAATCATGTGTATCCTGAGTAGCCCCAGAAGGAGGAACCTCCTGCCCAGAACACACAATACCCTGATCCAAGTGAACCAAGCCCGGATTCACTTCCTGCTGATCCAGATCATCCAAAACCTCAAATCTGTTAAAAGAGTCTTCATCTTGTCTTTCCTTCCAAGTCCTCTTTTGGCCTCGGTTTCTGTTACGATTCTTCACAGGGGCGAAGCCATCAGAACCATCACCATCCCCAGGAATGGGGTTCTTTCCCTTATCTTCCCTAGGTGGGTTATGGGAAGGCTGAGAATTAGGAGTCTCTCCAGGCCTAACCCTTGGACATCTTCATTGCAAGTGACCATATTCATGGCATAGACGACATCGGAAAGGGAGTGTTTCATAGTCTAAAGACTGAACCCAAGAGTAAGGACCCACAAACATGTCCAAAGAATCTGGTAATGGTTTACTAAGATCAATTTCCACACAGATGCGAGCAAAAGTGATTACCTTTTTGAACTGAGTCTGCAGCGAGGAACCAACCGGCTTCCCAAGCATCGACCCCAACAGATGCAAAACATCATCCCGCCAGCATTCCACAGGAAACCGTGGGAGCCGAACCCACACCGGTACACGAGTTGGAAGCTCCTCAGCAGGGTTAAAACCAGCATGCCATGGTTTAAGAAACAGACCAACCTGATTATAGAAATAAGGGCCTCCTTCGAAGACCTTATTTCGATCCGCCAAGCAATCAAAGGTAACCATGAAATAATTATTTGCCAAAAGTTTTATATCCATCTCACCCTCCGGCATCCAAGTCCATCGAGCCCAAGATTCCAGAAATTGCAACAATATCCTCATACCCAGAAACTTACAGTAAAAGGAGTGCCTTGAATAATATTCAATATCTTCCGCAACCATTTCCAAAGGAATAACCAGTTTCGGCCTCTCCTTGCAACGTTCCAGGCAGCCATTAATCTTCGTGATCCGAGCTCCACTAGACGAGCCCACTCCATCTAGCCCCGTTTCCGGCATGAACAAATTATTATTGAAAACTTTCGAAGCTTGTTGAGGAGACTTCGCACCAAGCGCTGAACGGAAATCCATATGAGGGTTTTCACCTGAGGTCTCCCCGGGAGACATAGTACCTAACTTATAGTGGGCATGCAAATCCTTCGAGAAATAAAAATCTGAGACAAGGGTTTCAAAGCCCCCCCCACAGCTCACCACAATCCACTGGCCAAAGAAAAAAATACACCGCTGAAGGGAAACCCCACACAGACCAGGCACCAAAGGCGCGCCCCTATCTGCACACCCGTGGCCCCCAGCAACACCCCACACTCTGGTCGGCGCCAAGGAACAGCCCGCACGCAGGAAAAAGGAAAGAGACCACTGCAGTGGCCACTACAACACCACACCCCGAAATGCAACCAACAAACCCCCCTCCCAGCGCAGATTCAAACCAGAACAAGAAACGGGCAAGGGCACGGATGCCCTAGCCCGACAGATTGCAGACGCATGCCATCCAAATTTTTCCTCCGCACCTATCGAAAAATCTACAAAATTCAAAACCAATATATTTAATTTATTTAGATATATATTAAAAATATATATATTATGATCTCACATATTGAAAATTATATATAATTTAAAATAATGTTTTAAAATTTTAATTATTTAAAATATATATTATTATTTTTTTAGAATTTAAATATTTAAATATATTTGATTTATGTTTTATTTATTTTTATTAAAAATCAAATAAATTAAATTAAAAAACAAAGGGGCCGTGGGCCTTTCTTTAAAAATATTCGAAAAAGGGAGGTTAAATCCTTCCCCCTCTCCCATTATTATAGCCCTCTCTTTTTAAGATTCGTATTCGTTAAATTTTTAAGAATTTTAATTTGTTTTAAAATTAAAATAATGTGTTTTAAATTATAAATAATTTTGATTTCTTTTTAAATTAAAATATTAAATATGTTTTAAATTATTAATAATTTCAATTTCTTTTTAAAATTAAAATATTATATGTGATTTTTAAATTATTAATAATTTTAATTCTTTTTTCTCATTAAAATATTAAATATGATTTTTAATTAATAATAATTTTAATTTATTTATTTAATTAAAATATTAAATATGATTTTTAAATTATTAATAATTTTAATTTATTTATTTAATTAAAATATTAAATGTGATTTTTTTTTTAGGCTATGGAATCGGGTATGACTCCATATAAGCTGCAGTCACGCTGTTAAACTTTTTAAGCATTGTGGCGGTGGTGACACGCCCTCCGGTACCACGGGGGTGGGGGAGACTAGACCTCGTGACCAACCTCCTGCAACAAGAAAGATTTAGCCAACCGAGCTAGGGCCCCAACCCCCTTAAATGTGATTTTTTATTAAATATATATAT
This sequence comes from Sequoia sempervirens, assembly GCA_007258455.2. NCBI lineage: Eukaryota > Viridiplantae > Streptophyta > Pinopsida > Cupressales > Cupressaceae > Sequoia > Sequoia sempervirens. Next base: position 18,345 of record VDFB02095375.1, on the reverse strand, counting down.
TAAAGATATTAAATAAAATATATGTGATTTTTTTCAGATAACCGAGACCAACATTCAAGCCAACCCTTCGGACTGTGACCTCGTTTCCCATGTTGTCAAAGCCAAGGATGCCCTTAGACAGCACCAACAGTTTAAAATTAATGGAGCTAGGGTCAGATCCCGTGCGCACTGGCTGCAATTTGGTGACAGGGGATCTAAATTCTTCTTTAGCCTCCTTAAGCACAAACATGCTAACGAAAATATTGAAAGAATTGTGGTTGATAACAATGAGATAACTGACGTTGATAACATCAAAGAGGCCTTTGTTAATTTTTATCAGAATCTCTTTGCCTCTGAAGATTCGGAGGAGGCCTCATCCCTCAGACAACAAATTTGCTCCCTCATCCCTAGCAAGATCTCCATTGATGAAGCCAATCAGCTGTCCAAAGATTTCTCTCTGGAGGAAGTTGAAAAAGCTATTAACTCTCTTTGCAATGACAAGGCCCCGGGACCGGATGGTCTCCCGGCGGAATTCTAGAAGGCTAACATTGGTTGGATCTGCCAAGATCTTCTTGATCTATACTCGGAGGCCCTTGATAGGGGATCCTTGGGATGCTCCATTAATAGGGGTATAATTAAGCTGATCCCCAAGGATGGAGATAAAGCCCTCATCAAAAACTAGAGACCTATCACCCTCCTTAATGTCTCTTACAAAATTTTTGCCAAGCTTCTGGCGCTGAGAATTGAGAACATCCTGCCCAAGTTTATTTGCTCTACCCAGACTGGTTTTATCAAAGGTAGGTTTATCCTCGAAAACCTGATTACTAGTTGGGAAGCCATGAATTGGTCCAACTACTCCCAGCAAAACTCTGCCATGTTCCTTCTTGACTTCGAAAAAGCCTATGATACGGTGGAATGGAACTTTATCACTATGATGCTTGAGGCCTTCAGCTTTCCTAGGAAGTTTTGTAACTCTATTAATACTCTTCTCAAGGATGCCTCGGCGCAGATTGATGTTAATGGTTCTCTTTCTGCTTCTTTCCCCCTTGGCAGATCTATCAGGCAAGGCTGCCCCTTGGCCCATGCCCTCTTCGTTATAGCTTCTGAAGCCCTTTACTACATCCTGAGGGATAACTCTTTCTCCCCGGCTGTCAAGGGTATAACTCTCCCTAACAACGATGAGCTCTTAAACTGCCAATTTGCGGATGATACTGCTATTTTCTTTGATGCTAGACCTGATAACTTTGAGGCCCTGACCTCCAAACTCAACATGTTTTGTAATATCTCTGGGGCGAGACTTTCCCATTCCAAATCTATCTGTCTTGGGTGGGATGTGCAGCCCCCTGATTGGTTTAAAGTCTATGACTTCTAGTGGGGTGGTCTGCACAAGATTGTGCGCTACCTGGGCATACCCTTTTCTATTGACCCTTCCCTTAAAGACATGTGGTCGTGGGTCAAAGATAAGATTATCAAAAAGCTGAGTAAATGGCATAACAGAACCTTATCTCTGGCTCGCAGAATCCAAGTCTGTCAAAAAATTCTTTCATCTTATAACATCTACTATTCCTCAGCTTGGATGTTCATCAATTATCAAATCTTAGAAATTCAAAAGGCTGTTAGGAACTTTCTCTGGTCTGATGGTAAAGGAAAAAAAAAATGCACGCTGTCAAGTGGGAGTGGTGCCATGTCAATAAGCTCCTTAGGGGTCTTGGTTTGAAGGATCTCAAGCTCCAAGGGTTTTCCCTTGCCGCCAAGTGGATCTTTCATTCCCTTGATGGCAATGATCCTTGGAAGGTTCTTGTTAGGAGCAACATTGAAAGAGGCTTCCCCAAATATGCGAAGTCTTGGAAGAATCTTCCGTTTATTGACCTTGTCATTGGTAACTTTCCTATTCTCGTTCAAGGGTCTGCGGTCTTTAGATCCATTTGGAAGGCTTGGGACCAAGTTAAAAGGTATGTTTCTAACAAGGCCTTCCATGATGACTACCATCTCTTTGGTGAAAGGTCCATTTGGTGGAACTTATCTTCCTCAGGCAAGCCCCTTGCTCTCTCCCAAGGCTGCTCTGCTAGACACTGGTCGAGCAAAGGCATTTCCCAATTCGCCGACCTCTTTGAGCATGATGAGTTAATCAGTTGGGAGGATCTCAGAATTAAATTTGACCTCCCCACTTCCCAAAAGAAAACTTATAATATAATTATCAAGGCCTCAAAGGACCTCCCTTCCTCAAGTCATGTGGATTCTCATAGGTTCCTTGGCTGTAAGTGGCCTGATGGTACTATGCTATCCAAGATCAAAGCCAAGAACATATACAATGTTATTGGTCATTCGAAAACCATCATTGATCATGTTAACTCTGTCTGGTATTCCACGCTGGATGCCCGCACTTGGAAGAATCACTTTGATCGCCTGTGGAAAGGTCCCACCGAGCCTAAGATTAAATGCTTCAATTGGATCCTTCTTCTTGACAGACTCCCTGTCAGAAAAGGTAATGCCGAGACTGATTACTGTAACTTCTGTAGACTCCCTGAAACGGCTAGACACATCCTGCTTGACTGTATCTTTGCGAAGGAAATTTGGCTTATGTTTGGCATTACCTATCCTATGTTATTTACTGTTCTTGATATTGTTACTGGTCATATTGATGGCTTAAAACATGACTCTAATATTTTTTGGAAGATCCTCTCCTCTAATGTTTTATGGCAAATCTGGAAGTGCAGAAATGAAGAAAGATATCAGAATAACCCCCGTGATCTTACTGAGTCTTTTAGAAAACTCACTTTCTTTAAAATCTTTTTGCAGGTGCAAACCACCATGTTAATTGAAAGGAAGAAACTCAAACGTTTCCTAAAGGATGGATATGCCACATTCTTCATCTATGAGATGAAGGGAGGTTACGCTTGGAGGGACATGCTAAATAATTTGCAGCTCTTCGAAAACACTTGCAAGATTCTATCCCAAGAGGTGAAGAACAACAAAAGCTCCAGCAAGGACACGACTCTCATGCTTGCGCAGATTTAGGAGATGAAATGTATAGTCTGGATGGAAGGTGATAAAGGGTGGACTGCCTGGGTAGATAAACTGGATGACATCCTTCACTAGCCTTTTGGTCACTGGTGCTCTGTTATGCACTTTTTGTAACAGTTATGTAACATTGTAACAGATGTGGATCTTTTTTTGTATCTGTTTTGGCTCTGCTTTCTACTCCTGCTATGAGGCTCGGCCTCTCTTGAGCTGAATAGTTCGCTCTCTAGAGTTTTTTGTACTTCCTGTGACCTCCTTATATTTAATACAAAAAAAATGTATGTATATTTAATTTTATACATGTTAAAGATATTAATGTTTATCAACAAATTTTCTTGCCTAATATTTGTTTGATGTGTCACAAATGTTCTTCTTTGGTCTTATTAAAAGTTAGAATATCATCCAAATAAACAATAACAAACTTACCGGAGGATGGAGAGCGTGAAGAGCGGTTGGAGTGGGGGTTTTAATTCTTTGGAGGGAGAGGGAGTTGGAGAGTCTGATCCAGATGATGATGCAGATGGTTGGCTTCTGGTTTTTAGCTACTTTACTATTTGTAGGCGGTTGGGTTTCTGGGTTGCGGCTGGTTGCATGGATGGTGTTATTGGTTTGCTTCTTTTCTTTTTGTTGGCCACTTCTACTACTCTTGGGTTGTAGGAAAACCTTGTTGGTGTGTGCTTTGGGCTCCTTACAGGGATTTTGTCAGTGGCTTGGTCTATCTTTGGCTTTGGCTAGTGTGTTGGGGTAGATGGTGTACTTCTTGTTTTGGCCTGGTTCCTGACTCTTCTTTGCATTTCCCCTTGCCCTCCTGGGCTTTTTCTATTTCTCGTTGTAGTTTGTTGGATTATGGGTTTTGACTGCTTTCTGTGTTGTTGGGTTGCAGCTGGTTGCTTGGGTGGGTTTGCTATTTGGATTCCTCACATTTTGTTGGTTGCTTGTGTTTCTTTTGGGCTACAGATTGGCCTTGTTGGTGGGTTCGTTGGGACCTTTGTGGGGGTTTTGTCAGTGGAATGGTCTATCTTTAGCTCTGACAGTGTGCTGGGGCGGATGGGGTGCTTCTTGTGTTGGCCTTTTCATTGATTTTTCTCTACTTTTTTCCCCCTTGCTCCCTGGGCTTTCTCTGTTGCATGTAATGGATAACAGGCTATGGGGATTTTGTTGCTTTGTCCATGGTTGGTTGTTGGATTCCCTGTGGTGCTGGGGTGTGACTGGCTGTGTTGGTGCTATTGGTTTTCTTCCCCATGTTTTATTGGCTGCTTGGGCTACTTTTGGGTTGCGAAAAAGCCTTGTTGATATGTGCTTTGGGTCTCTTGCAGGGGTTTTGTCATTGGAATGGTCTATTTTTAGCTCTAACCATCATGTTGGGGAGGATGGTATGCTTATTGTTTTGGTTTTTTATTTGACTCTTCTTTGCATTGTTTCCCCTTGCCCTCTTAGGCTCTCTTTGTAGCATTTTGTGGATTTCAGGCTGTTCTATTTTGATTGCTTTACCAATGACTAGCTATTGGGTTCTCTTTTAACCCAGTATTCTTTATGGTTTATGGAAGTTGTTGTGGCCTCCTTTGTGGTTATGAAGCTTATGAGGAAAAAATAGGGAATTATTGTTTATTGGTAGAAGGATTTCTATATTTTTCAATTAATGATCTATGTTTTGATTAGTACTGGCTTACTGGTGGTTGGGATTTTGCTTCTTAAGAAAATTGATGTTGTTGATATTGAGATTTTACAATGGTTTATTTTGAAGGCTCAATCATGGTTGTGTTTAATGTTGATGGCTGTTTCTTCTTTGAAGCTCCAATATCCTAGTAGGCCAAAGGAGGATGTGACTGTCCTTTCTATGAAAGTTCTTTCTTTCTTCCAGGTTCTATAGATGGTGTCTTTTATGGAGGTGAAGATTGTTCCTTCTGAGGTAGAGCCCTCTCCTTTAGAGGTGGAGTTGGTTGTTGTATACTTGGCGGGAAGTTCTCTTCTTTACTGCTTGTTTCTATTGAGGTGGAACTCATGTGTGTAGTAGAGGGTGGACTTTGGTGGTAAGGATTTTTTTTTTCTTCCTCTCCATTAGAGGGGAGCCCTCTCCTATCGAGGAGGAGAATGGCTTGGATTTTCATGTGGGATGGAGTTGCAAGGAGGTGGATGGTTATCAGTGTTTTGTTGTTCTCTTTAGCTTCCCTATTGAGGTGGGAAGTTTGGATTTGTTGGGCTCAATGTTGTTGTCACTGAGTAGATGGTTTATTGTAGCCTGGCTGCATTATTTCTTGATCGGTTCAGGTGGTTTCTACCATCAAAACCTAGTTGTTAGGGTTTAAGGTCCCTTATCTTCTTGTTAGTTGTTTGCAACTTGTGTTGTCTTGTTGATCTCTGATGGCTAGTATTGTTTGGTTGTCGATGATTTGCTGATTTTTTTCTATTCATAGCTTGCTTGCTTTGGATAGGGTTTCAGATCCCTTCAAAACTGTATGTAATGGGTTGTGAGGCCCCATCAAAACTAGTTTTACCCTTAATAAAAAACAATAACAAACTTACCAAATAATTGCTTCAATACTTTGTTCATCAACCTCATGAAAGTGCTAGGTGCATTGGTTAATCCAAAATGCATCACTAACCACTCATACAACCCTTCATTAGTCTTGAATGAGATCTTCCATTCATCTCCTTATCTGATTCTAATTTGATGATATCCACTCTTTAGGTCAATCTTTGTGAAATACTTTTGTCCACTCAAATAGTCCATAATATCATCCATCCTTGGCAATGTGAATCTATACTGGACTATGATCCTATTGATTGATCTTGAGTCTGTACACATCCTCCAATCTCCATCTTTATTTGGTGCTAGTAAAACAAGTACTACACATGGGCTTAAGCTCTCTCTCACCAATACCTTCTTCAATAGTTCCTATATTTGTTAGTTCAATTTCGTATTTTCTCTAGGCATCATCCTGTGTGTTGTTTTGTTAGGAAAACTTGCTCCAGATATTAGATCTATGTGATGAATAATCCTCTAGTTTGGTGGTAATCCATCTATTACATTCTCTAATATAATCTCCTGGTATTCTATCAATAGTTCTACTACTTTCATATGCAGTGGATCTCCTCCCTTTGTGATAGAAATTTCCACCTCCTGATTGCTACACTTCTTTGGGATCAATGTAAAACACATGTTATCATGTCTCAATCCTTCCAAGAAATTCCTTCCATCTACCAAACATATTTTGTAGTGCCACAAACTTCAGTTTTGTCCTCTTCTCCCAAAGGTATCAATTATGTCATTTTCCATTTGAAGTCACATAATAGGTATTCTTTCTCCCATCATGAATTTATTTCCAATCATATTGTCATGGTCTTCCTAATAATAAATGGTATGCACCCATAGGCATAACATCACACAACACTTCATCATTATATGACCCTATATGAAATTTCACCAAACACTTCTCACTTACCAAGATCTTATGTTCATCCTGAATCCATGCTATCATATAGGGCTTTGGATGTTTCAATCTCTTCAAATTTAACTTTCTTACAATCTCCTCTGAAACTTAATTATCGATACCACCACTGCCAATGATAACTTTACATACCTTTCCTCCAAATTTACACTTTGTTCTGAACAAATTCTTCCTTTTTCATAGTTCCTTAGTCACTTCTTAATGCATGAAATCTCTTCTCATTACTAATGACTCACCTTTCTTTTGTTTCCCAACAAAACTAGGGGATCCAATAGGTTCTTCATCCACATAAGTTGTTCTTCCAGTATCCCCAGTCCTCTTGATAGTACTTCCTTGAGGACATTCAAATTCTCTATGTACTTCTCCACACTTGAAACAAGTTCCTCTAAATGGTCTCCTCTCAGATCTTCCTTCATCTCTCTTATATCCATCATTGCAGTAGGAATTATGACCTCCTTTATCACTGTGGTAGAAACTTTTGTCCTCTCTTCCTCTGTGGTATGAATTATTATCCTTCTCTTCATTGCAGTAGAGTTTTCCATCATTGTTTTTCTCCACATATGATCTTATCTCTTTGGATTGTGATCCGCCTCTCTGGGATCTTCCTCTTGCACTTCTTAGTTTTTTCTCAAACTTCTTATTTAAATTTTCCTCTACCTTTAGATAAAATTGGTATGCTTCTTCAACTGTTATCATCTTCACCGAGCTCAACTCTTCTAGGGTGTTTTCTCTCAATCCATTGATGTACCATGCAACCTTCTCCTTGCTTGCTTTACTATGTGAAAATTTGATGCTCATCTTGTAAAATTATTTAATATACTCCTTCATAGAATTTTCCTTTTTCCTCATATTCTGTAATCGTTTCAAAAATTCAAGCTCATAATCAACAAGTATAAATTGATTCTTCAACTCTATCGCGTCCTATCCCACTTTGTGATTTTCTCTTTTGCTCTTTGATTCCTATCCAATTGAACCTCTTTCCACCAAATAGTAGCATGCACTTTCAACTTATTCTTCACAAATCTCACTCTTTTCAGATCTTCAATTTCTTCATACTCAAAGTATTCTTTCATATCATTGATCAAATCAATCAATTCATTAGGGTTTAAATTTCTTGCGTAATTTTGAATTTCAAGTCTAGGTCTCTTACCAATATTGCAAATAGATTTTAACATCTTTACCTGAACAGAATCTTCTTCTTCTTCTAGGTTCTCTTCATTTTGATTTATAAAATGATCCAATTCATCATCGCTTTTAGCCTTGTGTCTAGGGTTTAGACCTCTCCTTCTATCTTCCTCTATTGCATCCAAATAGAATCTCATTGCCCTCATCATCTCCAAAATTTCATCCATTCATCCAACAAAATTTTCCATAACAAGTGCTCTTCTTGGTGACAACTCTTCCCATTGGATCTGGTGTAACTGCCTCAATTCAACAATCTAGCTACAAGGTCTCAATTGCCTCAGTTGGCACTTGGTTGAAAAAACTTGCAAGTTGTCTCAGGTTGGTGATCTATTCATCACAAGGAATGCATTCTCTCCCAAAGGACTCACAAAATCACTCTAATACCATTTGATGCAGTTACAGATGGAGGGTCCAACAAGGACTATCCAACCATGTAGCCTTGAGTTTAACAGGGTAGAAATAACACAAGAAATTATCTAGAAACATGAATTATTATTGATTCAACAAATAGCAATCTTACATGCATCATATGCCATACATGTCGAATTACTAGGGCTCACAGGCCTATCGCAAGGTGTTACAAGATCTTACAATTGACACAAGGCCTTATTATAACTATTAGATCTATCTTGAAACATTTGATCTATTTCCTAAGTACTTGAACTACAAAACTACTGAAACTACTTAACTAATTCCAATGGATTAAAAATGATCTTAAATATGAACCTCAAACTTTGACTATGATCCACGTTGGCCTCAAGGGCTTACAAATGCTAATGCAAGATCAAATGTGTCTAGCCTTTGAACATGAAAAAATAACCCATAATGTGTTGCAGATCTCCAAGAAGTTTCCCTAGGACCAAAAATACCTTGTATTATTTTTCATTAAGCTCCACACATTTTGGAAATGGTCCACACATCCAACTTGAATGAGGTAGGCCCAAAATTCTCTAACAGAGAGTTGATAATGAAATTTTGAGAGAGATGAATTTCAGCAAACAAACATGAATAACCTGAAATCTAGATATGTTGAAGATAGCCTTGTGTAGAAGCTATTTTCTTCTTTGTGACCTAAGAATTGATAATGCAGTAAATTATGGAAGAAACTGCTGAGACAACTATACAGATTGAACTGTAAAGAAAGAAATGTTTTTGGATGATACATGATTGCTTTACAACTAGGAATGATCCTGCATCATCTATGAGGGTTCCAAATTGGACCTAATGGTTACTAGATGTAGGAGGTAGTTGAATTTTTGAAACACTTTGGACAAAAGGTGACCTTTCTATCATGTTTCAAAGGCCTGATTTTGAATATTACTCTCTCATCATTATTGTGTGCTCTAGATAGCATCTTCATACTTTGTTGGATTGTTGCCACATAGATCTATATGTGCCTTATTGTGGTAAAAATCTCGTAGTATTTATTTATTAAAAAAATATTTAATGGTTATTAGTTGGTTCGAGGTATACTACCCAGCCACAGGGTTTATTCCCTTGTAGTTTGGCCTAATGAGGAGGGGGACAAGCCTTGGGTGGCATGGCCTATGGCCCACCACCCCCTATTTAAATTACCACCAACATTGCTCGAGAGCTTCCACTCTATCTACACCATTGGGCAATGCTTTATTTTTTAAAAACCTATAGCGCTAATGTTCATATGGGCACCCAGGGGCCCAAATTTCCCCCCTTAATGATTAAATTGGGCAATGTTTTTTAAATGACCATAAATTTTTGCCATGGTATCAAATTTTTGAAATTGAGATATCATTAAAAAGTTGGCATGTACTTTATAGTTGTTAAGGTTATTTTTTTAGATTAAATTGTTTAGTGCTAGTATTTTTTATTTGAAGTAAGATCTTCATTTTTGGCTCCTAAGCTAATAATTTTTACCACTATCTTTGATTTTTTAACTCTTGTGATGTTGGAAAGGTATTGAGGAGCTCTATCATACCATCCATACAAGTTTTCTAGATTCAACTCAATGTATCTTTTATTTAGATTTGTGTGTATTCACATTCTGGTTGATCACTTAGATATCCTGACGCTTGAGAAAGTACTATTTTGATATTTGCACTCCATTTCAGTTCTATAACATGATTTTATCCTTTGTTGCTTCAATAAAATTCCAATTTTTATTCATATTGAGAGTTTTCCAATGTTCCTTAGCATTAGGACAATCAATCTTTATTTTTTTTGCTTTATCAAAATTCTAGGGTTTCTCCCATAATTGAGATTTTCTAGTGTTTCCAACATTAGGCTCATCTTATCCTTTGTTTTGATTATATTGGAAAAACATGTTTTGAAGGGACCCAAAACCCTTTACAATACTTTAGACCAAAATTATGCTAAAATAGAAAAACACATTAAAGCATAAGTAGCAGCCAACAGTAAACCAACAACCAAAAAACAACGACCCAACAACAGAACAACAAAAATAGAAAAAAATAGCAAAAACACCAAATCTATTTCATATTTTTCAAGGTGTTAGCCACCTCGATCTCCTAGTTGCAATGTAGGGTCACCATGTCCATAAGCTCTTTCTTCTCTTCCTTGAAGGACTTCTTAAGGTTCCCCCTTGTGCGAGTACACGTGACTATAGCCTCACCTTTTGTGGTCTTCTTCCCCTTACCTTTAGAGGTCTGGTCATTCTCTAGCATATCCACAAAATACATCTGATCCTCCCCGAGTTCACTAATCTTACCAAATAGAACCTTCAGGGACTCCACGCTATTTTTAACTAAGCTATGGCTTACTTGCAGTATCTTCCTAATATCCTCATTTGTTTCCTTTATCCTTCCCTCCATTTCACGAAGGCGACTCTCACATTGGGCTCTAAAATCAGAGAAGGCACATTCCAAGTCAACCAGCCTCTCAATGAGAAGATCCCTTCTGCTAATTTTTCAAATTCTCCTTCAAGCCCATAATCTTGATATTGACTTTATTAAACTCTTGCAAAACCCACTTGGTGAGCTTAAAGGTACATGTGGTCCACCTGACTGAGTCATATCCAACATTTCAAACATGGAGGTATTATCATCATTCAAATAAAAGAAATCCTTAGAAAGAGGATTAACCTTCAAAGGTTTCAGATTCCTAAGGTTAGGGTTCAAACCAACACCCTTACTCATAGATTTCTCAACCGAAGCCTCCACACTGTCAAGAACCTCATCACCCTCCCCACGAGGAGAAGGCTGCCTAGTAGGGGAGTCATTAATGATAACATTAGTGTCCGCTACCTCCTTTACCTATTCCTATTCCAAAGTACCTTTCTTTCCCTTCCTACCACCTTTTGAGCCTTGCATCTTTAAATTAGCAATCCTTCTAGATGCCCTACATGGATTCTCCTTTGCTACATCAACCCTGGCCTCCACAAACTGGTCCTTCTCCTTGCTACCTAATGCACCTGATCCCACCTCATGTTGCTTAGTATTCTCCTTGGACTGTTGTTAATGAGAGACACCAAAGCTAATATTAGTATCTTCCCCATCCGAAATGGACCCACATGAATCTAGATTCTGCATTACTAACTTTTTGATGGGACCCTTCTTCCTTAAATTCCCCTTTTTTCTCTTTTTAGAGGAAGCTTCCACAGGGGATGAGGATCCCCCCACAATGATATCCTCCTCCACATTCCAGTCAGCATCGCCATCAATGCTCGTCTTTGAGCCAATCGAAGAGGAATCCTCAATCATGGCCTTCTCCTTACCCTTGATAGATTTTGCTGGTGTATGGGCCCTCATGTAAAATAGGGGCCCTACAATTATTCAAATGTGCATAAACCGAAGCTTCCAAAGATGACAAGAGAAAAAAGGGAAATAAACATGTAACCCATGTCTAAAATGATTAAGCAGGGTAAAATGGTGCCCAAGAATAGCAGTGAAATGGCCATCAAGAGTCACATACCACATTATAAGCTCAGCCGCTTTAGCCCAAATATGCTTTAGAGAAGTTCGTTTATACGCCCAAGCAGGCATCTTAATCAGCTTCGCTCATTCATTATCCTTAAAGAATCAATCCATTGCATCATCTTTGCTCTTCCTTTCCTTGAAAAACTTGCGGCCATCCATTGACAACCCAGTGATAAAGGCCATAAAATATTCATTAATAACAAACTCCACTCCCTTCACCTTCAAACATCTATTGTGCCAACAATGCACAAAATCCATAGAGGCTTTGGGGTTGTGGCCATGAAGCCTCTCTAGGAAAGGCGTAAATTGCTGATGCCTCAAGATTCTCTAGATTTTTTGCTTTTTCTTCCAACCCTCACAAGATAGAGGCTCAACTCTACTCCTGCCACTGCCCACTTCCATAATCACCATTAACAAGTACCAACGCCAAATACATTTTACAAAATTAAGAATGAACACAAAATTAAGTGAAATATTAACCACATAATGTGTGGTAATAAGGAGGGCGATAATTGTGCAATCACCCCAAATCTCAAGCTCTAAATTAGCTATCATTTCACATTAAAAGTTTGGCTTCCTTGGGAAGGAGAGAGTACTCCTCCTATGCCTTGAAATCAATAAGGCTGACAACCTTATTTGCAAACCAATCTACCAGGGAATTACCTTCCCTATAGATATGTGTGACATGCGTCTCCTCAAATGATCTTAGCATCATTATGGAATCCATCATAAGATGTTCGACCGTCCAACTAGGCTTCTTTTTTCCAAGTAAGCAATCAACAATATTGAGGGAGTCTCCCTCCACCCAAAACTTTGAATAGCCCTTATCCAATGCAAACTTAATGCTGATAAATGCAACTTTGGCCTCAACACAATGATTTGACTAGATTCTCATCTTGTCCTTTCTTTCTTGGATTACGGTTCCAAATTTTACTCCATAGTGTGCTTTCAATGTTTCTTTATAGTATGTTATCTCATTATGGGGGGGGGGGTTATACGGTCTTTCTTCTTTCCTTCCTATGGAGGGGAAATTGATTGTATCTTTTCTCTCTTTTAGAGAGGAGTTTTTCCCATAAGCTTTTCTCCTTTTCTTTGTTTGTGAGATATTTCATTTTTATATGGGTACTTGTTAAGGCCTCATAGTTGGAAACCCTATTTGCATCATTTTCATAATAATATACTTCTCCATAAGTTTCACTTAAGGGGGCTATTTCTATAAATAAGTGTTTTACCTAACTAGTTCACTAGTGGGTCCTATTTACATGTTAAGTTTACTTATGTCCTAGGAAATATTTCTAGAAGTCTTAAGTGTCATGTGATCTTATCTTATCTTATCATGTCATTTAACACTTGTTTCCTAGGTCATTTAATATTGGTTTCCTAGTGAACATTTAATATTTGTTGAGGTAGTTGTCTCAATGTATAGGATTAAGACACATGTCATGATCTTGTCTAATCCTATCTCACAACCTTTCCTTTATAAGCAAGGCATCATATGTACATTTCATATTCAATCAATAAATCTTGCATCCTTAATCATGGCAAGATATTCTTTCCATTTCTCTCTTGTGGAAGATATTTATTTTGGAAACTAATCTCGGGGTGTTGGGAGTTCACATTCAAATCCTACAATTGGGACTGGAGTTGGAAATCAATAGAAAGATTCTTTGTTTGCAAATTGAAGGAAATTCTATGGTTGTCATCAATATTCTTTCCCACAAATCTTTAAATAACAAGAATTTTAATTACATCTTTGATCATATAAAATAATTCTTTAGAAACTCATTTTTTTAAAGCCTCCCACTTTTACAGGGAAGAAAATAGGCTTAACAAGGATTCAAATTATGTATAAATTTTTAATTATCAAAATTAAATAACTAGGTCTTAGCCTTATTAATTCATAATAATTAATCCTTTTAGCACATTCATAGAAACTTATATGCATGTTGATTCCTATTCCTCTTGATATTTCTTTATATACTAGAAAATAGTTGGTGAAAATAAAAATGCATTGATCTTTGATATCTAGAGATGGTCTTAAATTTTATTTATTAGAGTTTTTCTCCATGATCTAAATTAAAAATTGGCTATGAATATAATAAATCATGGAATGTTGTTAGAAAATTATAGGTGCCTTAAATTTTAGACAGATGGGTAATTTAATAAGTTTTAAAAAGAAATTTGTAATTATGAAAGGTTTTTGTGGAATTTGCTTAGATGGTCACTATGGAATCACTTGTATGCTCACTCAAATTGAATGACAGATCCTATGTGGCTCTTTCTATCATCCCCTTTAATATCACTCCAAATCATAATTGTTTTTTTAAATTCTAATATTTCCAAGTGTTTTCACTATATTTCTTGTACTCTCAAGTGTGCTTCTCTTTGTTCATTCCCTTTCTTTTTTGCCATCTCCATCCTTTTACAAGTTGGTGATGACATCCAAATATTTGATTTGAATAAATCATTAATTTTATGATATTCCTCTTTGCTTGATCATCTACATCCTACGTTGATCTAGCAATGATACTTGGATTTGTGATCAGATCAAATAATTTATTATTTGACTTATTGCTTGCTTTCACAACCTAGATTTCTCTTTCTACCTTTATTTCCCCTCAGTTATTTTTAGATCATTCATCCTTTCCTTTTCATTCTTACCCTATGTTCTCCTCACCATTTTTTTGATTCCCCTCTCTCATCTTCCCATTTTTTTGAGATGTTAAACTTAAGCATTCTCATCAAGGTCCCTAATTGAGGGGTAAAAGCACAAACCTGTGTCACACTTTATAAAGGAATCGACCAACAACAAAAAGAATTGTGAACTTCAACCACATAAAAGTGGTCTTTATGTTTTGAATTTCAAAATGATGTAATATAATGAAAGGTAGAAATATTAATGAAGTTTATTCTTGTAAATTTTCAAAAAAAATTTAAAAAAATTTGATTGTTTTTTTGTCAATTTAAGAGCAGATTTTGCAATGCTGAAAATTTCAAGAAAAAGTGACGTTCACTTGACATCAAGAAACAAATAGAACAAAAATCATTTTCCCCTAATTTTTTCCAAATAGGTAACTTCAATATCTAGTGCATGATTTTTTTTTTGAAATTTTGATGTATATTTTTCTCATAATAATATTTAAATTCAAACTTGTCAGAATTTGACAGTTTTCATTTGACGTCAACTATTGTTTATTTTTTAATCATTTAAAAATTACTCCTGCCCCAGAAAGAGGACTCTCTCCTCTAGTTGCTGCATATATTTTTCAATTTTGTCATGTTTGGTATTTTTTTTTTAAATTCTAATCTGCAATCTCTTTGTTAACTTTAACAATCTACACATTATTTTAAAATAAGATATATTAAAATATCAAAATATTCATCCCCATTTTCAATTCACCACTCAATCTCTGAAGATTGTTTTTGAAAACTTGTCATTATTTGAAGGAAATACTTAGTTGAGTTGAAGGAATTTTTGAAGAATTTTGAAAAAAGTTGAGTTGGTTTGCCAGATGTCACCTTAAAATTTAGGTAGATAAAGCCGCATTTTGATGGCGGCGAACATGATTTCGGTCAAAGAAAGGGTTTTGCTCAAAGAACCTCATTTGCCCATCAGTAGAAATTGGTTCGATTGAAACTATTTAGGTCGAAACAGTTTCACTCAAAACTATTTAGTTGGCTGAAAGTGTGACACAAATTTTTGCTTTTACCTCGAGTACACCTTTTCCTAGTCCCTTTCTTATAGAGAAGCTTAGAATTATTTAAAATATGTGTGTGATCTCATTAATGACTCTATTAGAGTAGTTATTGGCCAAGATCTACTTGTGGACTCCTAGTGCTTTTACTCTCCTTTGGACATGGGATTAGAGTTCCTTTAAAATGCAATGGATATCATCCAATGCCATTACCTTCTCTGGTTTCTTTATAGGAAACACGTTCACAAAGTCTTGATTAATGATGCTATGCTACAATAGGCTCTTATGAAGTATATCCCATATGAAGGCCAATCTTTGGTGGGTGGTATTATATCCAATTTCTCACTTCAAAAATTAGAAGGATGAAAATGTTTAATTAATACTATAGGAATACATCTTAGAGAGGAATGTTCTTGGAATTTTAAGAATGTTGTTCTCTTTCACAGTAGCTAGGTTGATCAAACCCTCCTTCTCAAGGCTAAAACAATGTTTAAAGCTCTACACTATTTGATTATGCATACTCCTCTACTAGTTGTTGATACAAGGCTTTTCAAGCTTCTCAATCTATCCTATGATGAAGATAAAGGTTATAAGGGTAGTAATTTCCACCCCACTGTGTAGATGCTTTACTATTTTTTTACTAATTTTTGGGCATTTTTTGGGTGTCTATACTTTTTTTTCTATATCTACACCCATTTTGGTGGTGGCTTATCTTCAATGTTTGCTTTTTCTCTTGGTTCTAATTTTGGTTATGATCTATATGAACTTATGTATCTATTTCTATGAGCAATATATTTATAGGGTTTATCCCTTTTATCTAAAAAATGATATTAAAGTTGATATTTCTATGGTTTCTATTTTATTATTTTAATTTTTTTATGTATTAATTATTGGTGTATATCCATTGATATAGATAAATTAATTAATTGATAAATCAATCGGTATCAATTAATGCTATATCACATTAAAATTTATATGTATTAATTATTTGTGCACATCATTATTGACCTGTATATCAATTAATACATTGATTGATATTAATTGATATTTCTCTAGGGTTTCTATTTTATCATATTAAATTTAATATGTATTGATTGTATCTTATTAAATTTATGGTTTTATATTATATCAAATTACATTTATATGTATTGATATTTTTAGGGTTTCTAAATTGTATCATATTAAATTTTATCTATATTAATTTTCAACATCAAACTATTAAACAAACCCTAAAACTAAATTTAGGGTTTAGGGTTTAACGACTATAATTGAGGGCCTAGGGTTTATAATAAATTTGAGAGTTTATATTTTAAGGTGAATAGAGTTTTTTTATATGGTTTTAGATTTAGAAATGAACTTATATTAAAAATAGGAAAAAAATAATTAAAAATAAAATAATACATATATTGGAGAGTTGCCAACCTAAAAACCCTATCAATTATTTCTTGTGGAGTGAGGAGGTAGAATTGGGACACAATTGAGGATTCTTGATGTGGGTGCCTATTTTGAGTTACTTTTTTAAGTCATTGTCACATTTAAAATCAATGCAATTGACATCACAAGGGAAAAAATAACCTTTTCAAAATGAGTACTTGTTTCTTTTAGATTTGGTACTTTAGTCAGTAGATTAAAAGATCAATTCAAGTTGTGGTATCGATGTTTTGTATTTAGTTTAGATTTTCTTAGAGTACAAAAAATCATCGATATTATTCTTATGCAGTGTGTTGACTTGGAGACTTTTGAGCTTTGCAATTGTGACTAGTGTGAAAGTATCATTCACAAGTGGATTTTGTGGATTTCTTTATCAAGTGTGAAGTGTATGGATATGAAAAGTAGTGGCATTCAGATGGACATTTCCGAGTCTCTATCTTTTCATGTGTTACACTTAAATCTCTATCTCTCAAGAATTTTAAGATGCGAAAAGGGTTTCTCTCAACTTGTAACATGTTATCTTGAACGCGTTTGACTAAGTGAGAAGACATTTGATTTGAATACTTCTTCCATTCATATTGGTTATTTTTTTTTAATTTAGTAGAAAGTGATTTCATCATTAGTAATT
The DNA here is from genome assembly GCA_007258455.2 of Sequoia sempervirens. Lineage (NCBI taxonomy): Eukaryota > Viridiplantae > Streptophyta > Pinopsida > Cupressales > Cupressaceae > Sequoia > Sequoia sempervirens. The sequence goes on along the minus strand of VDFB02095375.1, from coordinate 1,046 downwards.
AGATATGACAAGATTTGTGAAGCATCAAAGCATATGATTTGTTTTTATATACTTTCTCTATAATGCTTATTTATTATTTCTTTTAGATTTGTTTGAATTATACTTGAACTTCCTTCTTATTTGTCATTGTTCTTTTTAATTCCTATAGATCAATTTTAAATTATTTTTTAATGAAATAAAATCTCTTTAATACAAATTAAATTATTATAATCAACTTTGACTCTAATTTTTTAAAATTATTAAAACCTAAATTATTTAACCTATAATAAATTTATTATTATAATAAACCTTAGTGTTATTATTATTAATACTGAAATTTAATATTAATAATTATAATTAATTTAATTATAGTAATTATTATAATAAATTAGTATTTATATAACATTATTATTTATATAAAATACGTCGAGTGTTATCCTTCTTCAGGCGCCTATTTTCATCATTTTTTCTCAATGCAATAGGTGCCTCGATTATGATAACTCTCAGCGTATTATATATATATATATATATATTAATATTTAATATATGTATATGCTAGTTTCTTTTAGATTTGGTACACATTCCTAAATGGATACACATTTCTAATGAGTACCTAGTTAGGAATAAAATATTGAACCAAAATGAGTACCCGTTGCATGAGTATTGAACATTTGGGTTTGAGTTTTATGTAGTGTTTCTGTTCATGAGCATATTGTTGTTGCTTTGGAAAGGTTTTACATGCGGTTCTTCACTAAAGGGGTGGACTCAGGTTCTTGGTGCACTTAAAATTTCAACATTAGTAACATTTTGGATATCAACACATCTTGTTATTATATATGTACACACTACTATTTATATAAAACATTAATAAGAAGCTTCATAGTTCTTAGAGATATACCATATAATATTTTTTAACATCACTCTTGTACACTAAATTTCTTGGTAATAGAAATTATAATTGTCATAAAAACCATTAGATTCAAGCACTACTTCTCTACCCTGAAATATACACTAATACATCAATTCTAATAATTGTATTACCTTAGAATAAACATAACTACAACATT
>VDFB02095374.1:0-10456 GCA_007258455.2 Sequoia sempervirens | reverse complement strand
CTTTGTGAAGTTCCTACTCCTTTTAGCCATTCTTTCAATTTGAAATTCTCTATAAACAGTTTATTAACTTCATCATTTAAGAACTTTTTGTTCCCTTTCATACTCCTTTAATATGTCCTCCAATCCCTTAATAGTTGCAAGAGTGAACATGGCTACATGCATGGTCATTGTGGTTGCCTCCAAAGGGGTGGTGTCCTATATTGTTCTTACCATTGCTACCCCTTTCATTCCCTATATTACATCCAATAGTTTAGGCTTCTCTATGTTTTTCTGCTTGATCCAAATCACCGGGGTCTTAATTTTGGGGTTATACCCAGTTCCACTTACTCCTTCATCAGATTCAAACTCTGCAACTAACATTGGATCTTCTTGAGCTTGTACTTGATCAAGCAAAAACATTTTCTTTAATTCCAACCTAGGAAAAATGAGCATGTTTCTCTTCTAAATCATCTCTCTAGCCTTCTGAGGGCTAATTTCAATGTGGTCAACCCTCAATTCATTGAAGTTTTGTGCCACCATTTCATTCTTTTCTAGTTCTTCAGTTCCCACTTCATTTGATTCCATTTTCTCTTCAATTTCTTTTATCTTCATCTTTGTCTAGAAATCCCTAAACTTTGGAGTCTTGATGAACTCATCATCCTCTATAAACTTCTTGGAAGCAATTTCTCTCTCATCTTCATGTATCCTTGCACTTTTTTTTCTGCATCATCCATCCTTTCCTCATGCCTATGGGTGCTAGTCTCATGGATGGGTTGATCAGCCTCAATATCACCCTTTAATGATTGCAATATAGTGGCCACATCTTCAGTATCTCCCACCCCTTCTCATAAGGTACTAATGGCTCAATGCTCTGTGTCTTTTGTCTCTTAGGAGGAAATTTCTCCATGGGAGACTCTGATGTTGTGTTCGGGGTGTGCTTTGTAGTTATCTTACCAACATGTTCCTAGCCATACACTTCTTTTTTACCATATAAATCCTCAAATTTATCAATTATCTGATTGATCCTCCTAATGGGGTCTTTTTCTTCAACAAAATAGCCAAGGAAACTTCTATCATTTTGCTTCTTCCTTCCTTCAATCTTCATTATAACCTCCAATTTATTTCGTCTAAGGGACCCCTCTGGAAAAGTAAGGAAGTTTATTATCACATCTTCCTCATAATCTACTTGGTGTGCCACTGTCATTTTCAGAAGAAGATTATGTCTTCTGTTATTCATATGATTTTCAAGGTCAAAGCATCTTTCTTTTCCAAAACCCAATGTATATCTTGTCTTCAAGTAATATTGTAACTCCTCCAGTGTATCTGATCCTACTATCCAATCACCAAATTTGTTTAAGTTTGGCAGAAATGTACCCTTCTTTTTTTTGTGCATTACGTCCTTTTCCATCCACATCATTTGCCACATAAAATCAAGAAATGCTAATCTGAGGGGCATGAACTTTGGCAATATGTGTGGAGTAGTATGGCACCCATAGATTCTTATTATTGTAACTTCTGGGAAAAAGAACCAATCACCAAAATTATGTGTGTGACCCTATTCTTGTCTCAAGGCCAAAGGTCTTAACAATTGTTGCATTTTTTTTAGCAATCTTGGCATTAAATAACTAAGAACTTGAAGGATTATGTACACAAAGTCTTCATAGAATATAGAAAATCTTGAATTCTTGCACCAAGTATCCCAAATATAGCATCACTTATGGATAGGTGTGATGTTCCTTTTCTCATCCACTACAGCCAAGTCCATTCATTTAGTCCATGGTCCTGATTCTGGTATAGTATCAAATGGAATAGTAAGGAATAGTGTCTGAATATAATCAGTGCTCTATCCTCTATGACTTGTGAGAATTCATCATTCAATGCCCTCTTAAGATATGAAGCAAATTCATACTTAGTATTAGTCTCAGGGTTTTAAATTCTCATGGCCATCATCATCAGGCTTATTGGCATTTTATCTTGAGCATCCACCCCTAGTACTTGGCATAGAGCTAGATATGTATTCCCAAAATAATATTGAAAATATGTCATAGTGAATGGTTCAATATTGGAAGTAGAAATGGGAATCGTTATGTTACTAATGCCTCTTTTCATATATAGGGGTAGCTCATCACTTCTATAAGTTCTTAACCTCTTATAATCTTCCTCGCTCTTCTATAGATTTAGTTTGGTCAAATCATGCTTGTTTAAGCTAAAACACTCAATGATAGAAGCTCTGGTTACCTCTACAATATTGAGCCATTTGGAAACCTTACTATCTTGGTTGCAGAGTGATAATGCTTGGCTAGTAATATCATAAAATCCACATCAATATACACGTTCGAGACAATCAACTTTGCTAAATCCAACATCTAAGGGTTTGACACTAGAATCTTCTCATTTCTCTTACTATAAAAATATGAAAATATTTCCCACCCGGATTTGGGAATGAGAGCATCCCTACAACCTTGTGCAGTGTCTACAAGAAATTTCTTATTTCCCTCCTTGGTTGGTCCTACAAGTATATCTAATATAGACTGGTACAGTGGTCTCTTCTTTACCTTAGGTTCTTCTTAATTTTTGCCTTACTTTCTTTTACTTCCGATTGTTTTCTTTTAGGAGGAATATTTCAATTTTCTTACTATGACTTTAAATAATAGAGCTCTACCAAATACTGCACCAATCAAGCTTCTTCAAAGGGTTATTTGTGCACTTACCCAAGTGCTCATAATTTGTAGAGCTCCTTTTCTTGGCATCCTTAGCTACGTCCACAACAATGCATTTCAACTGAGCCCAGTCTTAGGAAAATTCACTTTCTTTTGAGGGCGCGATATTTAGTCATATCAGTATTAATGCCAATTCTTTGCCAGATAGTTTCCCAACAAGCTCAAATCCTTGAAATTAATTTTAAAGCATGTGTGAGGGAATTTATTGTTGCAAATTGTAATGATGCCATGATTACCATACTAATATCATCTCTTATTATACCCGATGTGGTATGGTGGTGTTTTTCCCTTCCATTATAATGTTTACTACACTACCACCTTGCTTAAGACCACTTACTGCGGGGTTGTCATGTATACCACTCTACCGCAACCATATTATCCACCTCATGTGGTACTGTGGTGTCCATTTTTCTTCCATACTTACCGCTCTACCACCTTGCTCAAGACTTCTTGTTGCAAGGTTTTAGTGTACACCGCTCTACCACATATGTTGCTCAACCTCCCGGCGGTATAGTGGTGTATGCTTTATCTTCTTGTTGTTTACTGCCTTACCACACTCCTTAGAATCGCGTTGTGCGAGATGGATTAAACGTAAGTCAATTGAAAAATATTATGGCCTGACTATAGGGATCATTTAAATGATTAACCGTAAATGATGACCAACTAACTTAGAACTTGGGGCCGGTACAAAGAATGATTTTAATGGATCAACTAATGACTTAAACGACCGATAACCAGATGTAGTAGGTCAACACAAAATTATTGTAGGGACTTCACTTTATTGTAATGAAATAATCTTATATATATTATTTTTAAATAAAATTATAATAAATAATATATTATAATTTAAATTCACGTGACGAATTTAAAAATAAAATTAAAAACTCAACTAATATACTGAGAATGGGAATTATAATGTACATTCTTTTTGCATATACATATTGTTTTTGTTTAGCATTTAATTTTTCTTTTTTTAATTGAAACAATGCAAATAATACAAAAAGGAGGCAACAAAGGTTGCCAAAAGAGAGAAAAATATTACAACTAGGCTAACAACCAACAATACCAATTTCACAAACCAAATTCAAATCAAAGTACTGATTCCGGCACGCAGCTTACATCGTATTAACTCAAAACTTCCACCGCCATCAATCAGCCAAATGAATATTCAGCTTGTCCCAAAAGCAACAGACTTTAAATCCAAACCCTGAAAATCTCTGGTTCTCACCTGTATTTCTAAAATAATCGTTCAACACCCTCAAAACCAACCTAAAACCACCGCCATCGTTCCTCACCCAAATGCACCTACCCACGCAATTGTCCAACATCCCACCTATTCCATGTCATAGGAGCCACAATGTAGACGGGCTTGCCGGCCGAATTCCAACACCCACTCCACATCTTTAGTCTCCACTAGCTCAAGAGCTTTTTTCAGATACTCCATCCCAACTGCAGCCACCATCTGATGCCTAACCAATGCCATTTCTTTTGGCTCTAATAGAAGTGGAAAAAATTGGGCCACTACACCAAGAGTTTTGAGCATTTCCAATTCTTTCAAACTTGGCACCCCAGAGCCAAGAATAGAGGCTGAAATAACCTCATCCATGCCACCTAGGAGATTAGTCTTGAATAGCTTGCTCATCATTCCTTGAACCGAGTTTTTGGGGATGCTTTGATCAAGTAAAGATGCCAGAAAATGAGAGACTATGTGGGAATTAACTCAAACTATTTCACTGTAGGCCACATGCTCTCGACCCAAAACCATTTTCATTGCGGCCACCATCAAGGGATCAAACTCCAGAAGAATCCATTTGAGACTTTGGTCTGTGATTTTTTTAAAACCCCCTGAGTCACAATGCAATCCAGGAAAATTGGAGTGTCATGCCCAAAGGAAGATAGCTCCTCGACTGATTTAAACACTGCATACTTTGCATCCTTCTCCATTATTCTTTCTCACCCATGTGAAGCCTCTGGAACAAAAACTCTAGCAAATGTAGAATGCGTAGATCACCACCTTCACTAGATTAAAATGAATGCCACCCTAATGAATGACATCCTTTCATGGCATTTATTTTAATGCATACGTGTCACCCTTTGAGCTGTCAAAAATTCATGTTGAGACCACCAGCCAGGAATGTTGTACTCGTCTGGTATAAATGAGGGTGATGTTCAATCATGTTTTTGTTTAGTGTTTAATTAATTATAAGGATTTGTACTATTTTTATTTTCTTTTCCATTTTAAACTTAGAATTAGTAAGTATAATTTATATTTATATTAGGTATTTAAATAGTTTTAAATTTTTTAAAAAACTCAACTAATATTATCTAAAAAAAATTATAATTACTAAATGTTTAGTTTACCTGTTCAAAATTTTAAAATGGAAAATAAAATAAAAAGAAGACAAATCTTTATAATTAAATGCCAAAAAAACATTACAATCCTTATAATTAAATACTTAAAAAAAGGAATATGTATATGCATAGATTATTTTGTTAACCAAGTGGTTTGTAAATTTATACCAAACAAGGAGTAAAATGATAGAATAGTCAATTTAATAGAATAAAAAGTAATTTTGTCTAGCGCTTGGTAATTTAGGGCTCACAAAACAAATAATATTTACATGTCTGTAAAAAAGAAGAATAAAAATACTTTAACCACATGCGGTAGCAGATATTATGCAACATGTGCAAAAATAAATTATATGCAATCCATGTAAGATATTATGTAGCACGGGGTAGACTTTTGCAGGTAAAGTATTATTATAATGTGATAAAATCAAGAAAAGAGTATGAATGGACCAAACAGTTTCAAGGGTCGGTAGTCTGATATCAACCATTGATTGGCAGTTTCATGTTTGTCTTCTTCAAATAGGATATGCCTTCGGCGTAAAATATATAACACCATCCTAATAAATAGTACCAACACTTTCAAAAAATTGGAGAAAAATACATTAAACCCTTAATTAACCCTCAACCCTCTACCCTCTACCCTCAACCCTCAAACCTAGTTAAACCCTAATCCCTCAACCATATACATACCCTCAACCCCTATACCCTCTACCAGCCTATACAATATTGGACCCTCAACCCTCTACCCTCAACCTTAAACCCTAATCCTTGAACCATATTATACCCTCTACCCTCGACCCTAATCCCTCAAACCTAGTTAAAACCTTAAACCTAATTACTAATCTCTCTACCCTAATCCCTCAACCCTCAACCCTTAATCCCTCAACCCTCTACCCTCTACCCTCAACCCTCAACCCTATTTAAACCCTAATCCGGCCTCAACCCCTATATATTGGACCCTCAACCCTAGTAATCCCTCAACCTACATATACCCTCAACCCTCTACCCTCAACCTTAAACCCTCAAGCATCAACCATTAAACCCTCTTATACTCTCTACACCCATTTGATTGAACCTATACATTAAACCCTCAACCCTAGTTAATCCCTCAACCCTCAACCCTTAAACCTTAAACCCTAGTAAACCCCTATACCCTCTAACCTCTACATTGGAACCTCAACCCTAATCGACCTTCAACCATATATGTACCCTCAAATGTTCTATCTATACCCTAAACCCTCTATCCTCAACCCTTAATGTACCTCAACCCTAAACCCTTAAACCCTATATACTTTGGACCCTAAACCACATACCCTCTAGTACCCTTCACCCTAATCCCTCAACCCTAGTTAAACCCTTAAACCCAATTAAAAAACTCTCTACCCTAATCCCTCAACCCTCAACCCTTAATCCCTCAACCCTTAATTAACCCTCAATCCTCTACCCTCTACCCTCTACCCTCTTCCCTCTACCCTCAACCCTAGTCCCTCAACCCCTATACCATCTACCCTATACAATATTGGACCCTCAACCCTAATCCATCAACGTACGTACCATATACGTACCCTCAATCCCTATAGATGCACTCTCTCAACCCTCAACCTTTAATCCCTCAACCCTCAACCCTTAAACCCTAAACCCTAGTAAGCCCCTATACCCTCTACCCTCTATATTGGAATCTCAACCCTAATTGACCTTCAACCATATACATACCCTCAAATTTCCTAGCTATACCCTAAACCCTCTACCCTCAACCGTTAATGACCCTATACCCTTAAACCCTAAACCGACCTTAAACCTTCTACCCTCAACCCTAATCCCTCAACCAGCCTATACCCTTAACCCTAAACTATTAAACCCTCTATGTCCATCTACCCTCAACCATCCAATACGTACCCTCTTATACCCTTGACCCTAATCCCTCAACCCTAATCCATCAACCCGTAAACCCTTAAACCTAAGTAAATTACTCTCTACCTAATCCCTCAACTCTCAACCCTTAATCCCTCAACCCCTATACCCTCTACCCTATACATTGGACCCTCAACCCTAATCCTTGAACCATATACCCTCAACCCTCTAGCCTCAACCCTCAACCCTAGAACCCTAAAACCTTACACGCACCCTCTACTGGCTCTACCCTCTACCCTAGTATACATTAAACTTCCCTCAACCCTCAATTCTCAACCCTCAACCATTAATACCTCAACCCTTAATACATCCCTCCCTCTCTACCCTAATCACTCAAACCTATACCCTCAACCCAATACTCTAAACCCTAAACCGTTAAACCCTCTACATCCCTCTACCCTCAACATCCCAATACCCTATACCCTAGTCGACCCTAGTAATACCTTAGCCCTAATCCATAAACCCTAGTTAAACCCTTAAACCCAAGTAAACTCTCTACCTTATTCCCTCAACCCTCAACCCTTAATCCCTCAACCCTTAAACCCTCAAGTACCCTCTACCCTCTAACCTCTACCCTCAAGTACCCTTAAACCCCAATCCCTCATTAACCCCTGTACCCTCTACCCTATACATTGGACCATCAACCCTAATCCTTGAACCATATATGTCCCTCAACCTTCTACCCTATACATTAAAATTCCCTTAACCCTCTACCCTCTACCCTCTGATCTACCCTATACCTTAAACCCTCAAGCCTCAACCCTTAAACCCTCTACCCTCTGATCTACCCTATACATTAAACCCTCAACCCTCAATTCTCAACCCTCAACCCTCAACCCTTAAACCTAACCCCTATTAAACCCCTATACCCTCTACCCTCAACCCTTAATCCACCCCTCCCTCTCTACCCTAATCCCTCAACCCTATACCCTCAACCATAATCCTTCAACCCTATACCCTAAACTCTATACCCTAAACCCTAAACCGTTAAACCCTTTCTATTGCCCTTTCATCACTTAAGCCAACCTTAGTAATTCAATTTTAAATTTTGAAATTGTGAATTTTTCATTTTAGTTCTTTTAATTCTTTTAATTTGACGATTAATTTGAATTTTGTGGTTTTCATTTTTTATTTCATTTTAATTTTTATTTTCATTTTTGAATTTTATCTTTTAATTTTACTTTTACTTTATATATAGCCCATTTTAATTTTTATTTATTAATTTTACCCTCTTTTAATTTTTTACCTCTTTAATTTTTAATTTTAATTTTATCTTTAATTCTTTTTAATTCTGACATCTACACAAAGTTCTACAATAAAGGAAAAAATTGCTTTGTTTATGATTATCTGGAGGAATAAATGGGGAATGCTGGTGACAATATTGATCTTGTCAAACAAATTGTTGCATTTCATGTTAAATACAATGAAAAATCAAAGGCACTAGATCTTTTGATGCAAGTGAAATGTAGGCAAGGAATTGAAGGATAGTGAATATTGGGGAAGGATTTTTTGTTCTAACACCCTTAATCCCTGCTAGATCAAAAAAATTAGGTGCTAAATTAGGCACTAAAAAAGGCTCTAAAGTGGGTGCTAAAATAGGCGCTACTTAAGGCGCTAATATGGGTGCTAACATAGGTGCTAATCTGGTTGCTAATTTAGATGCTAATTTGGGCATTACCATAGGCATAGTTTTTGGCGCTAATCTTGGCGTTAATTTAGGCATTAATAGGGACATTATACTAAGTGTTAATATCGGCACTAATCTTGGCCCTAATTGCGACATTAATGGCGGCACTAATTTGTGCCTGATTTAGCATTGGCTTGTTCTAGTTGGCACAAAAAATGCCAAAAATAGCGCCATCCCAAAAAATAGCACCAAATTTTCCCAAAAAATGGAGAAAAATACATTAAAATAGTGGGTGGAAGCAAAAAGGGGAGCTAATCATAGGGATTTGTTGTAGTGTGTGCATTTGTTATTACATTTCATGGATAACATTCTTGCTTGAATGAACATTGTGATTTGGTTAAATATACAAACTTATTTATCTTGTTGCTTGTTTCAAATTTAAATGCAAATGTGACTGATTTGCATATAATTACCATGGAAAGAACAATATGTTATTCATCTTTTGAATATAAGATAATATCTTGATAAGGAAAATAATAACAATGTTGTGCCTTATATAAATATATAATATATATACATATACATATATATATATATATATACACACATGAATAAATGTACATTAAGGATTTGCATCAATAGAAATTATTCTATTTGAATACATCTGAATGTATGGAAAAAATAATAAAAACAATGTTCAAATATTTTCCCTTCACATTGAAGAAGGTCGATTCCCTTACAAAATATTAAGGTGGTAAGCAATGCTTAGATAATGGGGGAAGTGGGTAGCTAAGAGAGGGTGGCATAGAGAAATTAAGAACACCCCAAAAATGGCTTGTGCAATGAATGGATAGAGTGTGCGTGGATTTGAATATAGAAGGAAAAATCAAGCAAATAGTATCGAAGGATCTACTAGGGAAAAAGTAGAGGAAAGAAAGGCATGAACGGAGGAAAAGTAAAGTTGTTTCTATTTGACTAAGAAGTTGAGGTGACTACGTGCAGTTTACTGAGATAATCCAATTTCCATTTGATGTTCCTATCATGGGATTAAGTAATTTCCTCTCGAATGCTCAATGGGTATTGAATACCATAATGATATTCTTTTTTTCATTTACCATTGTAATTCATGGTCTTTTTTATCATAATGTGATTTGCTATGTTTCTCTATGAAGCCCCATTTTGAGGGGAAAAATCCCCAACGACCCCCTTGTTGTGTGCTAAGATCAACATGTTATGCATGTCGATGCAAGGGTGGCAACCAGACTCTAGCCCGTAGGTTACCAAATCTATCAATATTATATTGTGGTTATTGTGTTAGAAATCACCGTGAGAGTTGATATTCACTATGGATTTTACAAGCCATGTATTTTTTAAGAATCTATGTCGAATGTTGTAGAGAACGAATGGTAGGAACCATTCAAAGTAGAGGATTGGCTCTAAATGATTCCTATCATTTTTCCCCTTATGAATATATCCATGGGTGATAGCATCACCAACACTAGAGTTTCCAAAGAATGATGCTTATTGCTCTTTTTATTCTTCAAGCATCAACGTATTTTCTTTGATCCATTGGTGAGCTTGTGGCCACCAAGACTAGTATTTTGTTAAATTTATATGTGTATGTAAAAGGGAAACGACTCTGTGTCATCCCATCATGGTATCAAGGTCGAACAACCCTGTTACATTCATTATTATGTGGGTTTATAATTCCTATTTATTTATTATGAAATTATCACTTAAAGATGGTGCATTTAGAATTAATATGTTGATGCATGTATATGTTGAACTTAATAGGCCGAGGGGTATTGAAACCCTTGTAGAGTTTAAATGTAACTTCTTTCTATCAATAGGGTGTGCATATATATATATA
>VDFB02095373.1:0-11460 GCA_007258455.2 Sequoia sempervirens | reverse complement strand
AACCTTGGGTTGACATTTTAATGTAGTCTTTGCAATGTTGAGTGAACTATAGCCAGATAAACCTCTGAATTGTGTAGGTTCTACCAAGTTTACAACACATTAGTTTAGACTCTACAGTAGACTGATGTTGGAATGAAAGGAAATAGATCACAAGCCTCAATTAGACAACATAGTGCAAAACAATATTGAAGACTTGAAATGAAACCATTGAAGAGCACGTGTGGCATGATGTGGAGGTTGCAGGTTGCTTGTTTAATCAATACATATTATAACCAAAAACATTGAAGGCGTTTGAGAGTCCAAGTCCCAATGTCTTTTTGAATACTTGAAAACTTCTAGATAAAATGTCATTAGTTGAGATTAGTGTTACTTGAGGATGCATCCTTGGCCCTAAAACCCTCGTCCCTATCCTAGGGATTTGTTAGGGACATGGGGATGGTTAGGGGATGCCCCTCAGGCATCCCCAATTTGCAAAAACAATAGGAAACAACCCGAAAAATCAAGGATGGCCCTGCCTGCCGTCGGGGATGTCCAGTGGTCTTGAGGACAGTATGGGATGTCCTAACCGTCCTAGGGACGACTAGCCATCCCCTATGATAGGCAGTAATTTAAAAAGAAAAAACATTTGTTTTAAAAAAATATTATTTATTGTTTTGTGGGCCCCTACCTCCCAGCTCACCCTAAAGGGCAATAGGCTCACCATTTTGAGTCATTTCAACATTTGTGCCATAGGAAAAATGAGGAGCAACATTAGGGTTTGAAGCAAGCCATTGAAAGAGGAGCAACATGTGATATAAGGAAAAGAGATTCAATTTTGGGAAAGTGGGGCTGCAAGTCCTTCAAAGAGGTAATTTTTTTCCTTTCATATCTTTTCCCAATTTTTTTCAAAGTTTGAAGCATGAAATGTTTGATTTTTTTTTATTTTTTTGCATTTTTTCAATTTAAAATTGCATTCAATCTCAAAAAAACATGAGCAACAGTGAGAGTGAGAGTGGAAGTGAGAATGAAGTGGCATTAGTTGGTAGAAATACAAGTGCAAGTGTTGAGTGGTAGTGGATAACAACCCAAACCATTTAAGTGCCCTTCAAAAATCATGGAAACATATGCAAAGGGCCCTTTAAACAAGAAAAAACTCTTCTCCAATATGTTACACTTGTGGATCAAAAATTAAAAAAATCGAAGGGGAGTAGGGTGTAGAATTGTTATGTATGTGAGAAAGAATTTAGAGGTAGCTACACAAGGGTACGGTCTCAATTTTTGGGTGTTGCGGGCCAAGGAGTTAAAATGTGTCCACAACTAAAAGAACATGAAAATATTAGATTGCATATGGAGGCAAATATGAGGGCTCAAGGTATGACAATGCCAACACCTTTTACAAGTGCACAATCATCTATGCCTATGCCATCCATGGTTGGTAGTAGTGAAGTTGCCACAAGAGGAAAGAGGAAGATTAGTGGTAGTGACAAGGGAGGTTCAATTGAAGCTATGCTTAATGTGCAAGCATGAGAAGCTATAGAGTCTTCCATTGTCAAATTCTTTCTTGCTCATGCCATCCCATTTCATGTGGCTCGTTCCTCTTACTTCAAACAAATGATCAGAGATGTAGCCACTATTAGTCCCTCACTCATATCCCCTAGAGATCACAAGCTACACATTACCCTCCTAGACAAAGAATATTCCAAGGTAAATGTGCTAATAGAGGATATGAGGCAAACTTGGATGAGGACAGGATGCTCTATTGTGATGGATGGGTGGACTGATGTTAGACATTGGCCACTTGTCAATATCATAGTCACATGCCCTGCTAGTTCTTATTTTCTTAGAATCGTGGACTGTTTAGGGAAGCGTAAGTATGCAAAGTTCCAATTTACCATTTTGAGAGATGCCATAGAGGAGGTTGGGCCTGCTAAAGTTGCACAGGTGACCATTAATTCAACACGTGTGTGCAAACCAACTGGTTTGATGGTGGAGGGTGCTTACAAGCACATCTTTTGGATCCCATGTGTTCATTCATTGAACAATGCATTGAAAGACAAAGGGAAGCTAGATTGGGTGAAACAATTGGTGTCAAAAGCTAGAGAAATTGAAATGTTCATTTGCAACCACCACACCTCACTCACTCTCTTTAGGACATTTTCAAAGGAGTTCCTCAAACATGTTGAAACAAGGTATGCCACTTCATTTTGTTTCACTTTCAAATTTCAACATATGGAAACATTAGAATTTTTTTGAAACTTCAAACATTTGTATTCCAAAATTGAATTTCCAATTACATTGAGCCTTATATTTGCTTTTTCCTTTTAATGAATATAGGTATTGCCACTTCATCTTGTTGGAGAGGTTGCTTGAGGTGCATGAGCCTCTATGATTGATGATGGTGAATTTAGAGTGGATTAGACGACTTAATTCAAGTTCTACTCAAGGAAAATCCATCAAACAAAAGATCCTTGATGACGATTGATGCTCCAATGTGAGGCAAGACGATTTTATTATTAAATTGCTGATTTTATTAAAAATTAAACATTTAATGGTTGATTTTCATATTAAATTTTTGATTTTAATATTTTAATTTTATTGTCCAATGTTCCAACTTTCAAAGTTTTAACATGTCAATTATTTTTTTTGAACTTTTTGTTTGCATTTTGCAGATATTTTTTCTCTATCTCACCTATTGTAGATGTCATTAGAGATGTTGATACATACTCCTAGTCTTGGAGAGATATATGAGACATTTGACAATATGCTTGAGAAGATAAATCAAACAATTTTGGCTAAGGATCCTGCTTTGAGTTTATATGAGCAACATATTAGGCCCATTGTGATGCGGAGGTGGAACACAATGAACACCCCATTTCATGTGGTTGCCTTTGCTACACATCCCAAATGGTATGCACCAAGGGATGGAAGGGTGCCTCCATGTGATGACCTAGAGGTTTTAGATGGATTCACATGTACCATTGGTAAGATGTATTTAGAGGAGCATGCTTCAATACTTCATACACAATTCCTTGAATTTGTAAATCTCGTGGTCCAACATTGAGTAAACCATAGGCAAGGTTGGATAGAGCTATATTAACTCAAACTGACCCTATTAGATGTTGGACATGGCATGGGAGGGATACACCACAATTGAAGATGCTTGCCACTCGCCTCCTTGCACAACTTACCAATTGTTGTAGAGAGAAATTGGTCCCCATATAGCTTTATTCACTCCATCAAGAGGAATAGACTTACCTCTAGATGGGCAAATAAGCTAATGGTCATATATAGTGCCCTTCGACTTTAAGATCATTAGACTCAAGTTTTACTATTCTATATTGATCTCGAAGATGTGGCCCAAGTTGATGCAAAGTAGACACCAAAGGGATTGGTTGGGATTCTGTTGGATGAGGTGGACCATCATAGTGGCAGTCACTTAGAGGAGGACTCTAATTTTGATGCAAAGCTGGGAGATGCAGATTAGGGGTAGCAATGCACTTTGTTCTTTTTGTAGTTTGATTTTCATATCATAATTGAAAGTAAAACTATATGGCATCATTCTAGCCTTTGAAAATTTTGTTATAAGTTTATAACTTGTATGTTATTTTTTAATATCACACGCATTGGCAATGAATTTTGAATTTGAACACAAATGTTATATGTTAAGGTTCTATAATGTATATATGCATGTTTTATCCATGTTTTCATATGAATATTTAAAATTTCCCTATATAGCCATCCCCTATAGCCATATTTTATAGCCATCCCCTTTGTCGCCCCCTAGCCATCCCCAAAATTGGCTTGAAATCTCGGGGACTTGGTGACCCGTCTCGTCGTCACTGTCTTGGAAACTCAGGGTAACATTGGTTGAGAACAATGCCACAAAGGACACAATCAAAACTTTTCAAAAAAAAATCGTTGAAATGGAGAATGAGATTGTTGGAATGGCAAGGGTTGAATGATTCTTCAGAGATGTGTGTTGGAATGTGTTGATTAAATTATCATGCCAAAACCCTCACCTTTGAGGTTACAAGAAGATAGGAGGCTATGAAGGATTTTGAACACCTTCATAGCACTTTGAAATCAACATAAAACCTTGAAGACATAGGCAAATGAAACCCTTGGTGCTATTACAATCAAGCTTGTAGGAGATTTGAATAATGCCTACTTTCAACACACAACTCTGCTAGTATAGGGTTCACAGATCACGATCTTTATGCATAAGCATCCATTTCAATGTAACAACACACAATACCTTCAAAAAACCATGACCTCTACAACATAAAAAAAAATACAATGACTAGAGGCTCGCATGAAAGGATAAATGAAAATTTTGGCTTGTAAATGAAGTGCCATGATTTGCAAAATACAATGCCACCACCTCTACAATAGGTGCAGCTTGCTAAATACAACACATGGCTTGTCTCTTGTTTCCATATGCCTTTATGCTGCTTCAAATGCCCTTCCAATAGACAAATCCAAGAGCAAAAACTTTGAACACTTCGATATCACACCTTCACAAAGAATGGAGATGATTGGCAAAGCAAATGTATGGAGATGACAAGGCCTACAACTTCAACTCAAATAGAAACTTGAATACATAGCAAACCAAAATGCAAACAACTGTATTAAGAAACTCACAAAAAATACCAAATTAGCAATCAACTACAAATGGCTCTACGAGGAACACTTGACTACGCTAGGTGTGGTATTCCAAGAAGGGTTTTGCTAGCATGGCTTTGATACCATGTAGGGATTGCCAAGATCAAAAAACAAAAATTGGGATATACTTCCACAAGCTACGAGCACACAAAATAAGCCAAATGATATTATCAAAGAGTTGAGTAAAATGTACCAAAAACCCTTGCATATATAGGGATGGCACTTAAGGTAGGGCAATAGGACATAATGACTGATTACCTCTCCAAAAGTGTAACACTTGTCTAACTCAAATAACATGTGTTTGAACAAGTGGCAAGAATGCATGTGTTTGGTGTCTCACAAAGTGGACACATTTCTCAACCACATGAGGTGATACAAAACTCTAGAAGTCCCTAGGTGGCGACTTAAGTAATGTGGATAGATCAACCTAGAAAGTGTGATTAACTAACTAGTTATGTAATGACCCTATTTACAATAACATTGATAGCCCTTTACAAGCCAAGAAAGTTGACTGAATAGGATACATAATTGGGTGTAACCAAAAAATATCAAGGGCAACAAAGAAATTTTAAGGAGATTAGCAATAACACCTTTCAAGTTCGTCATTTCACATGAAAGCATTGAAATACATAGCCAAAGTAAGAATTGTAGGATAGCAAAAAAGTGATCATAAAATCATCCATATTGAAAGACAACAAACTAATGATCATAATGTTCCAAAGGAGGAGGTGATGATCAAGACGCAGGGCCCTTGTTTTGACGTAGAGGAATAAAAAAATGCAAGAAACAAATCATTTTTAGATTCTATACTCTATTGAAGGTGTTCAAACCCTATCTTGCAACAAATCTGCAAACTTTCCTCTCTAGGCTCAAACCCTTAACAATGTCCTAATTGGGTTTTTATGGCATCAACCTTCACTGTTTTCTTTCTTAGGCTCCTAAACACTTCAACACACTTCCTCAGAGTCTTATCAAACCCTACTTTATTATGGTTAATGTAAAACAATGTATTTTTTCACTAAACCCTCAAGAACCTAGGGTTTTTGACAGTCCTAAGGCTAATGAGCACACATACACCTTCATAAATCACACAAACAATTGAATTAGGACTTCTCCTTTGGTGGGCACATGGGAAGCAACCTAAAGAAGAACTTCACCAAGTTTCATCAATTTTTGATGGTGCAAACAAAACCCTAGTTCTGAAACAAGGCTACTGGTAGTATATTTTCCATATCTTGCTCAAAACACAAGGAAATCATGCCAAACCAATTGCATTGGATTCTTAAAACAAAATTCTATCATCCCATCCATTCGTAGATCCTAACATGGCTCCGTACAGGTCCGTACAATGCTGTTTTCAGACTGTCATTGTAGAAAATTGACATAAAATTGACAAAAGACAAGGTATTTCATGAAATCTTTCTCCCACAGCTTCTTGGAGCGTGTATTCTCATTGATTCAACATGAATGAACATAAAAAAACAGTTACCATTCGAAAATACATGCCTTTCTTTCAAAAACCTAATGTAGTCTAATGTCTTTTTGCACTTAAACTTGCAAATATGCATTTTTTCAAGACTTCAAACCTAACTAACATGTTCTTAGGAGTAGAAAAGCCTAACCTAAGTTGGTAACTCACTTACAATCCAACTTGGGTGGGTTAAGAGGTTCATTATAATATTATTTTTTTCTTTTACAATATTTGCAACCTCCTTAAATAGCATTACTAACTTTTGACCTCCTAGGACTCCTTAACAAATTCAAATATTCAAACATAGTCTTTTGGAGGGAACTCCTCTAGACCTTATTACATACTCAAAAGAATCACATTGAGTGAGTGGGCATCCATGCTAAAACACCAAAATGAACCTCTTCATTAACTTTCTCATCAAAATCCAAAAACTTACATTTTCAGGTTGCTTGATGCTCCTGCATCATGTTTGCCTCTCCTTCATTGTTAACAACCTCCCTTGGAATGGTCCTCCATCCAGAGTTGGCGAGTCTTGAACAGGTGCTGTTAGCATTCACAAGTTATTTAATTGTATGCCATATAGCAGGACTGTTTAGCAAATCAACTCATTTATCTGTCCAGAAACAGATTATAGCCTCTGAAAATTATACATTTCAGTCACCAAATAATTATTTTATTGGCGATACTAAATGACGAAATATTAAACAAATGTAAACTTGAAAAAATACCACTGCAATCTTATTCAAAATTTCAGCTCCTCAAGATAAAAGCAGCGTGAACTATTTCATTGTTATATTTGCAGGAGACAAAACGAACTCACTTGGAGATTGAGACACTGTATTTCAAGGAATATATCATTTGAAACGTGATATATTTCAGTCATCAAATAATTTTTTTGATTGGTGATAATTGAAGCAATACCGATGCAATCTTCCTCATTCAAAAACTTCAGACAGCAGTTTGAAAATTTTCTTTGGTATATTTGTGCATGAGACAAAATGTACTCTTTGAAAGATTGAGACATCTTATTCCAGGAAATGTATCATTTATCGACTTACAAAAGTGTATAATGGTATTGCTTTGCTTCATATGAATGAAAAATATATTTATATCTACATATAGACAATTGTTGTTCCTAAAATCCAGGCAAAACTGACAGGTCTGCAATTCCACGGGGAAGATTTGCAATTCTCCCCAATAGAGCAAGCCTATTATTCCGCAACTTCTCATCTTCCTGTTAAAATAGTATTAGTTAGTGTTAATGGTACAAAGTTTGCATTCTCTATAATCAATGTGGAAGAGCATAAAATTATAAATACATGTTATTGAAATTTGAAATATCAAGGAGATGCTTCTCTAAGGTGAAAATTAAAAAACAAAAACTAGAAACTACATGGCATGAGAAAAATATTGAATTAAATGAAAACAAAATGGCATACCGTCATAACAAAAACACTACTGAAAAAATGTTCAAGTGGTTGAACAAGTTGTACGGATGCTTCTATAAAAGCATCGATTTCAACACCTAAAAATCAAGCATGTCAATTGGCCAGGTCATGGTTATTCACAATGGTTTATAATAATAGTTTTACATCCTAAAAGATTATTGGATTTCATATAATAATAAAATTTATGATAGTCTCTTAACTTTGAAGCTAAATATGGCAAGAAACATATAAATCGTGCAATAAAACTACACACTTGGACTTATTCTGGATTCAGCATTTTGAAATGCACTCCACAATGCTTTCTCCTCCTCCGTTTCAAAAAGAGCTTCCTCAACCTGACAAGTTCAATTTTTTGTAAGAAAATGTGAGCACTGCTCAAAATACATGTCTGGCTTTGTTTTCATTAATAAAAATCTATATTTGCCTTTAGCAGAAACAGAACATAATCCTCTGAAAGTAAATAATGAGAGATGTATCAGGCAGAAAATATAAGAGAATGCTAACCATAATGAATTACCATAAGAATACTTTTCCAGGCTTTAGGTATGGTATTGACTTAGGATGCTTCACTTCAATATCTAGACATAATGCTTTCATAAACAACTAATAGGGTGTTTTATTTTCTAGACTTGTAAGCTAAACATTTAAGATGAGTTCTGTTGTTATAAATAAATGATCTTGTCTAGGACATTCCTTTTTGCTTCTTCATAAAGAAGTGATAAGTAACAAACGGCACTGCAGCATATGAGAAAAACTCACAATATCTAAATTAATAAAAATATCAATTGCAAGAAGAATAAATGCTAGTTTGAATGGTCAGAGAAAGTAAGAGTTACCTGAAATGCAGAATTAACATTTTTCCCCTGGATGATTTTAGTTGGTCGTGAATATGCTTCAATAACAATCTTGAAAGTATCATCTTTGAACAAATTTTCCATCTAGCAATAAATGAAAAGCAAAAGATATTTCGGATGAAGATGCAGTAAAAGAATCAACATAATCATTCCTAGAATCTGTATATTAGTTTACACTGAGAATGTATTTAGAAATGTAATAAAATGTTGAATAGTCTTAACTAGGAGACACGCTTCTTATGCTACTGAGACTATTCTGCAAGAAATATCTAGATTTCTTTTCACTTAAAGGCAAAATTGACAATCAAGAAAATACCATCCTAGGCTGCATAATGCAATATTTGTTTTGAAATATCAGTTACTAGAAATCAAACAGTGTAGGAAGTTTGTAGGTTCATAAATCCAGATTCAGACTTCAAATACAAATGCAGTTTTGATATTGTCTTTCTATATGAGCAAACATTAAATAGGCATTTTGAATTCTCTAATTTTATCACGATCAAATAAACGAAGTTAAGTATGCTTCAAAATATTATACCCAGGCAAAACAAGCTACAATGATAATTTTAGAGATAAGTTTTGGTAAAGGATCTAACCAATGCATTCTTGGAGTTCATTTTTCTAAATATTTTTCATACCAGTGCTTGCTTCTTGACTATGCTATCTCTGTTGTCTAGTGCATGGTTAGTGTCTTCTAATCACACTTGGTCAGTTTGACAAGAAATGCTTGAGCACTTCCATGTACATCGAGCTTGTTTTCAACATTTATCCTCAGTCTTGGTACAAGGAACTTGTTAGCACCTATTTACAAACTTCTCGAGTGCATGCAAAACTCAAACAGAATTTTTAAAAGGATAATAATAAAAGAATATATGACGATCAATCTATGTACTTCCACCTCCACTCCTACATTTAACTCAGGTTTAAATCAGTTGACGTGTCATTTTAATGGTGAAGTGGCTATTAAGAATGCTTGTGCTATTTGTTAGTGGTGAATTTCAATGGTGAAGTGGCACATAAAAAATTATTAGCCCCTGCAGGGTGTCAGCTCAAATTCACATAAAAAATTTGCAACCAATAAAATTCCATCTCCTTTTAATCACCAATTTCCCAATGTGAGCAAGGTGAGAGCATATGGAGTCTAGAATGAGGACAAAGGACTTACATGAAAGACTTTGGCAGCTAACTGTCGAATTTATAATATAAGCAAATCATAGAATTGATCAAATCAAAATGGTTGATAGTGAGATGCAAATTCTGGTCAAGCCAAACTAGCTGAATGCAAGCAGAATTGTCTCAATGCCAATTGCTAGAGAAACTCACCTGATTCCAATACAAGCCTTGTAAGATGGAAAATGCACTGAAAAATAAAGAAAGGATCCAACGGATAGACCAACCAGGATCTTATACAATAAAGAGAAAGGATCCGGTGGTGAACTGTCCAAGATCTTACAATAATAATGTTTCTCCCAACTGGTGGTAAACCATCCAACTTTTACATTGAGAGAAGTCAACATGAGATCCATAAATCTATCTTGACTAGAAAATTAGTTTCAACTACTAACACCAACTGAAATTAACTAAAAATGCACACAGCTAGAATGAATTTGCTTAAAATACATGGGGTTTCATTAATGTTACCTGCAAGTGGTAGTTGTTTGCTTCTTACATATACATTGAATATATTAACACAAAACTTTACAAGTAGAGAAATTGATGGGATTCACAACCCCAAATAGGTTGCCCCAAAAAGGAATATGTATGAACAGCTCTGAAAATTGTATAATAGAATATGATTGTAGAAACCCCTGGTTTCCCCCTGTTACTGCTCTGACTGATATTTCAAGTTTTTCTGACGTTTTTAGGTTTTTGAGATTTTTTTGTGTTTTTGGAGCAATAATGAGAAGGTACGATTTTGACAATAAATGCTAATAAATTCACTAAAAATCAAATATCTCTGGAAATGCAACAATATCGATGCCAGTATACTTTATTCAACTTTTCTATGGATTACAATGATACCCAGATGAAAACAATGTATAAAAGAAGAATTTTTAATATTTTTCAAAACCTGGTTTTTGCTGCTGCTGAGGTACAGAAATGTACGGCTGCAATTAATGAGTCCCTTTCCCTTCAATTTGAAGATGCCAGATGATGCTCCTCTGATATGCGCCACCACTGGGATTGATAGGAAGCCAAATAAGAAGGCGCTTCACCCTCTGTGCAAAAGACGTCTCCAGAGAAGATGTACGGCCTGTCAGATCTGTACGGCCTGTCAGAAAACAGCCACTAGAAAGTACGGCCTTCACAAATACTGGTATTCAAGTCTCTGAAATGGTACGCCCTGGTTATTAGATGATTATCCGGATGCAAATAACTGATAATAACTGAAGATGTAATTTCCTCTGAAGCTCTGTAGTTTCCTCTGAATAAGAAAACCTCTGTGGGCAATAAATCGAGTGATATTGCACACTCTCTGAACTGCTTTCCGCTGGAGATGGCTCGTTCTCCAAGGAATCGAACGTGAAACCCTAAGTCTCAGGCTCAGACCAAAAATTGATCAATATCAAACTCAATAATCTCATAATAAGCTCAATTCCCAAGGCAAACCCTCAAATACACTGAAAAGTGCGATTCCCTTGAAAATAGGGTTTTAATGAAATATTCATATTTTAATATTTTCACTTCTCCATAGTTCTCCACTGAATATTCAAATATTATTTAAATGTCACCCCTTTCATGATGGCGCACCCCTCAAGGAATAAACACTTAAGTTATAATATTAAATTATAACTTTATATTATAAACGTTAATTAATTAATATTTAATCAATATGACCAAATATTAATATCTCCCTCGTTTCTAACCCGATGATCAATCCGTCTGATGCTGACGAACCCTGAAGTGTTTCCTGATGCCGCCACAGCCAAACTGCTAAAAATAGCAGTGGTCCCACACTGCCTGCCAAGAACTGCTAAAAATAGCAATTCTGCAAAATGTCTCTGATTGAGCCAGAACGAAAGACAACTGATCAATCCCCGCCGAT
>VDFB02095372.1:0-13863 GCA_007258455.2 Sequoia sempervirens | reverse complement strand
CAGCCCGAGCTTGGATACAGAAGCTGGATAACTATCTAGCTCTCAGACCCATGGTTGAAGAAGAGGCAATCAAGTTTGCTACGCTACACCTTGATGGGGTGGCGCACGAGTGGTGGTACCATGGCCTAGTTACTTTGGGTCATGGGTCTATCACAACTTATGATGAGTTCACCACTAGGCTCATCGAGAGGTTTGAAAAGAAGGATCCTGAAATTCATTTCAGAGAACTTGCTCAATTGAGACAGTATGGCACAGTTGATGCCTACATTGCTGAGTTTCAGAGACTCTCAGTCATGGTGACTGGAATCACGGAAAGGAGAATGGTGATTCTTTTTAGTGAAGGTTTGACAGAACCACTTAAAGGTTGGATTAAAGCCTTTGATCCACCAACCCTTCAAGAGGCCATGAAGAAGGCGAGAAACATGGAGTGGGCTGCTCCGAAGGCAAAATTTCAGTCAAATTCCCCCTTTCAGAAAAGGGATAAAGGGAAAAGACCTCAACATAGACGTCCTTTGAGACCTCAGCACAAGGAGTTCAGACATCACAATTCCCATGTCACCAGGTTGGATCCTGAAACCCTGAATGAACTCAGAAGAAAAGGGTTGTGTTTCCAGTGTAGGGAAAAATGGTCTCAAGATCATGTTTGCCCAAAAGGGGTTAAATTCAATCAGATAGAGTACTATTCTGCTGGTGAAAGTAGTTCTGATTTTTCAGACCAGCAATCTGATTTTGAAGAAAGTGAAGTAGAAAAAGCTCCAGAAGAATCCGAAAATGAGAAGGAAAGTGGAGGAGTCTTGGCTCAACTTTCGAGCTTTCAAAGAAACGAATCCTTCAAGGTTCGAGGGATGGTCAAAGGGCAGCGAATCGTTGCCTTGATCGACACTGGAGCAACACATAACTTCATTGATGAAGTTGTGATAGCCAAGAAGGGGCTGCAAACAGAGGAGTTTGAAGGGTTCAAGGTCATGGTTGCCGATGGATTTCATATTTCTTGCACAAAGAAAATCTCGAACATGACCATGCAATTGGGAAACTACGAAGTCAAGGATGACTTCTATGTAGTTCACATTGGAGATACTGATGCCGTCCTAAGCATTCAATGGCTGCGTTCTCTTGGGGAGATCTCCTTGAATCTGCAGACTATGGAGCTGAAGTTTCAATCCGATGGGAAGAAGATAGTTCTAAGAGGAATGTCCAATGGAGGCCCTCGGGTTGTGTCATTCAAAACAATGGCAAGGCTGATCCGTCACGATCAAGCTGAGTGGGTTGCAGAGTGCATGATCCTCCCTGCTAATCCGGTTGAGACTAAATGTGACCATCCTCCTGATATTCAGTCACTACTCACGAAGAAGAGCAAAGTCTTTGCAGATTTGCCTCCTGGACCACCACCTGAACGGGGTTCAGAACACATCATAGAGCTCAAGGAAGGAGCTAAACCGGTAATCACAACTCCATATCGGTATCCGAAGAGGCAAAAGGATGAGATTGAGAAGAATATTCAAGAACTCTTGGAGATGGGTTTCATTCGCCCAAGTAAGAGCCCCTTTGCATCTGCAGTGGTTCTCGTGAAGAAGAAGGATGGTACCATGCGCATGCGTGTGGACTATCGTGCTTTGAATCAAAGCACCATCAAAAACAGATACCCCATTCCCAGAATAGATGAGCTCATTGATGAGCTGCATGGGGCGAAGTTCTTCTCGAAGATTGATCTGAGATCGGGTTACCATAAGATTCGAATGAGGGGATCTGATGTCGAGAAGACAGCTTTTAGATGTCACTATGGCCATTTCGAATTCTTAGTCATGCCATTTGGGTTGACTAACACTCCGGCTACCTTTCAGTCTTGCATGAACCGTGTTTTTCAGAATCAGTTAAGGAGGTTTGTGTTGATTTTTTTTGATGACATTCTGATTTACAGCAAGACTTGGGAAGATCATCTCAAGCACTTAGAGGAAGTGCTTAGTATCTTGGAATCTGAGAGTTTGTTTGCAAAAGCATCCAAATGTGAATTTGGAATGGAGGAGTTACTGTACCTTGGCCACATAATCAGTGCTGAGGGAGTGAAGGTGGATCCTGAAAAGATCAAAGCAGTAGTTGATTGGCCACCTCCTAAGAACTTGACTCAGTTGAAAGGTTTTCTGGGTCTTTGTGGATTTTATCGGAGATTCGTAAAGGGGTATTCACATAATGCTGCTCCTCTTACTGATCTCACCAAAAACGGAGCCTTTTGTTGGTCAGAAAAGGCTCAAATTGTTTTTGACAAGTTCAAGAAGATCATGAGCTCGTGTCCGGTTCTGGCTATTCCGGATTTCTCCAAGCCATTTGAGCTGCAGTGTGATGCATCAGGTGAAGGAGTTGGGGCTGTCTTGATGCAAGACAAACACCCTATTGTGTTTGAAAGCCGAAAATTAAGGGGTGTTGAAAGAACATACTCAATTTATGACAAGGAAATGCTTGCCATTATGCATGCATTAGCCAAGTTCAGGCAATACTTGGTGGGGAACAAGTTTGTGGTTAAGACTGACCACAATAGCCTCAAGCATTTCATGCACCGGTTGACCTTGTTGTTCCCCAAAATTAAAATTTTTGTTACACCTTAGACATTTTGAAGAAATGAGTAAAAGTCTTGTCAAATGTACCAAAAGGTCAAAATTTGGGTGCATGTCTTGCATGGAGGGTTAAAACACAAAATTTTCAATTTCTCGGACGATCCGGTCTCCGCTAAGAGCAACTTCTAATCTACAAAACCCGTGAGATCTCGCCATCCCTAAATTTTTATAAAACCTATTTTGTAGAAATTTTCTCGAAATAGTAAAGTTTCGGGTTTTCCGGTTTCTTTCAAATGGATATCGCAAATTTTCTAAAAAATAGAAAATTTCTAAAAATAGAAAGTTGGTCCGACAGGGTCCGAACTGATTTTGATTGGCTCAAAATGTGTCCGTATCAGGCTGGTGCAGTCAGAATCTTAAAATAATCAGTTTTGCCCTACTGGGTCTATTCAGCTTTTTAGAAGCATATCTGGAGTTCTGAGGTCATCAATGGAGGTCATCCGACTGCCAGGCGTCAATTCCAGCATTCAAATTTCCAGCAGAGAGTGAAATGATGAACATGCACGAGGATCGAGGAAGAAAATTGAAAAGTCATGAAAATTTTCTAAGTCTGCTAAGTTTGGGCGCCCCAGTTGAAGAAAGGCGCCCACCTTTTCAGGGTGCCAAATGAAGGAATTAGGGTTACGGTCTCCAATGGAAGTTGCTCAGTTTTCAGTCAGCTTCGCGATGGATATCCCCGTCAGAGCATCAGATGATCCAGTCTCCGGCAAATTCAAGTTGAAGTCAAGGTATAAAGTGAAAATCTGAAACTTGAAGTTGAATAAATCATGAATTTTTCTAAGTCTGGAGAAACTGGGCGCCCTAAGTGAAGAAAGGCGCCCAACTTTTCAAGGATGCAGACAGAGAAATTTGCAGTCGAAGCTATAACGGGATGTCTTCAGAATTCAACTGGCTTTGCAGTGAGCTATTCAGCACGACAAACGGAGCTCGCAATCATCAGATTCAAAAGGCTGAACAGAAGGTCCGACGAGAGGTGAAAAGAGAAATTCAAAGCAAAAGTGAAAAAGGTGAAAAATAAACTAAGTGTTGGTAAACTGGGTGCCCCCAGTCAAGATAGGCGCCCAACCTTTTGAAGGGTGAAAGTTCACTTTTTGACAAAAGTGTCTCCAGAGGACCCCTTTTCATTTTCAGTCAGCTTCGCGATGAGCACAAACATTCAGCGATCCGACACTCGGAGCTTAAGATCCAACAAGGTCATCCGAAGAAGTGAAAGACATGAATAAATTGGAAAATTTTCTAAGTCTGATGGAAGTGGGCGCCCCAGTTGAAGAAGGGCGCCCAAGCTTTAAAGCCTTCAGATGATGGAATTTGCAGAAGTAACGTCCAAGAAGGCCTCGCCAAAATCAAACCGCTATCCAATCCAAAACAACACTCGCATACCCAATCAACGAAGCGCCGCCCCGAATCAAGATTCACCAACATTCAAAGGGAGAAGGAAGAACTTGGAAATCGTAGGAAAATGGCTACCACCGAAGAAACCGGGCTCTCTAGAAGCGAAAAGCCTCCCCGCGAATTCGAGGTCGAAATCAAGTTTTTAAAGCGTGAGGTGCCTCCTGCAACATCTTTTTCGACCGGCCCAGCCCGAAGGAACCACTCACCGTCGGCACTAATCTGAATCAACGAGAAATCGTGAGGCTTATGGCGGCGCCAAAATTGAGAAAAAGTTGAAAAAGTTGAAATTTTGATCTAACATCAGGAAGTTGAGCGCCCCTCTTGGAGAAAGGCGCCCAAAATTCCATGCCTTAGAGATTTTTGAAGATTTTCAAAATTTCAAAATTGTGAGAAGAGAAAGATGGCGTCCAAACTTGAGAAGATAAGATTTAGGGTTTTGAAATAAAAGCAGAAAAAAAAGCAAAACCTAAAATCAAAACCTAAGTCTATTTAACACTTCTTTTCAATGTATTTTTCATTATTTTTGCAGGTAGCATCCAGAGGAGAAAGTTGGAGCAGCAAGTTTGAAGAATTTTTGTGATTAAAGAATTCATAGTTGCTGGTTTTATATCAGATTTTTCAGACCAGCAAGCATAAACCATTGTTCTTTCAAGCTTTTTGTTCCAGAAGATCAAATTTTTCAAGCAGAAGGCCAAGGCTTTCAATTTTTCAGTCATCTGGGTCTTTTTGCCTCTATCTTCTGAAGAATTTTTCAAGAACTTCATCAAGTTGCAGCAAGTGCTTTTATCTTGCATGTCAGTGAAAACCTCAGTGCATTCGAAATTCAACCATCTGGGTCCTTTCCAATCAGTCTTCTGAAGAAAACCCATATCGCAGCTTTTTTCGAAAACCTAGGGTTGGCTGCTTTTTCAATCAAACGTCAGAGTTTTGCAAATCCAATCAACTGGGTCCATTTCTAACGATATTCTGAACAAAACCCAGATGCCAGCTTTTTCGGAAAAAATTGAAGAAATTAGGGTTTGCTGCTTTTTCAGTCAAAATTCAAGATTTTCAAAAACGGACGATCTAGGTTGTCTTGTATCGCCATTCTGAACAAAACCCATATCTCAGAAAAATTTCAAAAAGCCCGGCCCGCTGAAGCACACAAAAACGCATTCTAAAAATAGAAAACACCAAAGACTTGTCTCAACTGTGGCGAAGTTTACGTACTCTTCGTTTTTCTGAAATGGAGACACCTTAATGTGTTTTCTTTTCAAGCCTAATCAGCACTTTTCACGACACATCAAAGAAATGAGACAGACTTACATCATGTCGTAAGCCGGTGTTCTAATTCCACGCTTTGGAGAGAGCAGGCAACGCTTCAATCAGGAACCTGGGTCATTCTGGACTCCTCGCAGCAGCATCTATTCCTATATCAGTTCAGAGCCTTGAGTTCGTAATCGCTTGCATTAAGCATTACAACCCGGCTACTAGGGAGATCCAGTCAGCAGATGGTAGGTTGATTTGCAGTTTAAAGCCCGACATGGTTGAAAAGTGTTTTTCCATTCCCCCATGGCTCCTAGTGCTAACTCGCTGGGCGCAACAACTAACACCTCCGAGTAGAAGTTGTTATAACGTTCTTATGCACACCACGCAATGAAAGTGCTCTTCAAAACTATGGAGGAAGCCCTTCGCTATGCTTTGACAAATGTACTTGCAAAAGGAAAATAAGCTAAAACTATGTCCCGGTTTTTGTTTCAGCTGCTAGAGGCTTTCTTGAAAGAACTTACACGTTGCAGCTGAGTTTTCTCTGGTTTCGCAAATCAACTAAACTACAACTTATATCTATCCAATCTCCTCAGGAAAACAGAGCAAGAGGAAACGGAGCAAGGTTATGACTATCGGACGATAAACGCATTCAGATTCTCTACTTGAAGGCAAGGTGGCGCAACTATCATCTCAATCTGAACAAGTTTATTAAGCACAAAACAGATTTGAGAATTTGCTATGATAATCTTATGAAACCCTATGTGGCATAACCCTCAATCAGCATAGTAAAGACTCATAAACAGCTTTTATCATCAAAATCTTTGTGAAACCCTATGTGGCATAACACTCAATCGTAATGACAAAAGATTCACAAAACAGATTTTCCTAATCTAAGAGAAGATTCACCATGAAAACTTTATGAAACCCTGCGTGGCATAACACTCGATCAGCATAGTAAACACTTCACAAAACGGTTTTATCATGACAATCTTACGAAACCCTGTGTGGCATAACGCTCGATCATAACAATAAAAGATTCACAAAACAGATTTCTCTAAACTATGGAAGAATCCAGCATTACAATCTTTCGAAACCCTATGTGGCATAACAATCAATTGCAATAATGAAGACACATGAACAAATACCATAAAGAGCAATATTGAGGGCAAGGTAGGCGCAGCATATATTCCTCTCTCAAGCAAAAGTTAATTACAAATGAGCATAAGCTCTTATTTATATACATCAAGGTGTAGGTAACCCTAAAATCACCTTGAGTTCACTACAGTTCTTGCAATGCATGCAAGTCATGCGCCCTAACCCTAATAAAGTAAACTATACAGTTAACTGGCAAGTTACCATCAGTTTAACTGGTACAAATAACCTAATTGGACAATGTGCAAGCATGCACGTCCTTATTTAAAGCAAAGTTAACTGGCCACTACCTTCAGTTAACTGGAAACCCTAGCCCTAACTCCTGTGTTGATAACTCCGAGGATGAGATAAGCATGTGTTAAGTCAGCAAGTGAACTGAAGACTGGAAGTCAAGTGAACTGCTGCTCAGGACTCAACCCTAGAAATTAACTGCACGTTCTAACTGACAGATCACTCCATGTCAACTCGGTCTAACACTTCGATCAAGAACTCATCGATCTCCCTGTCATCTGGCACTTTGATGCTGCTAAAAATAACAGTCTGCTTCTTTAGTTCTCTGCCACTTTCAGTAATTGTGTGCACACCATCTTTGCATTCTTCAGTCGCCTTTCTCAAACTGGCTGCAATCACTGAAACATTTTCTAATTTTGTCGCCCTAGGTTCACCTTCAAGGCTGTCAAAAATCAGCTTCTCGAATTCCGCTTGAACTTTTTCCAACTCAACATACGTGCCATCTTCGAGAAGATAGTGACACGGAATCTGAACAACGAAGCCACTGACAAGTGCAAGCACTCCAACTACGTCATCCTTCAGTGAAAATAACTTGGAAGAGATTTTCTCACATATTTCTGTTCTGAGAAGGTGCTGCTCTTTCCAAGTGAAGACTTTCTCTTGATCTTCGATCATCTCCAAAGCATCGCATGCAACTGATAACTGAGATACAAGAACGCGATCCTTTGCCAAGCTCTCTGCAACTGCAATATCCAGCAACTGAATACCCTGACGGAGTTTGTGTGCCTCACTCCTCAACTGATATAAATCTGCAAGAAGAGTTTTACCAGCAGCAACTAAACTGTCAATCCAATCATCCAAAAGTCTGCCATGACTGACCAACTGATCCAATTTTCGTTTCTCTGCAAGTATGTGCTGAGTAAGAACAGGTGCTCTATTTGGATTCCCATGAACAAGATCAGAAATGTATTGACGAAGTTGACTAATTTCAGTTTTGAGTAAAGCCTTATCTTCTCCATCCTTCGTGATACGCTCTTCAAGATTATTGGTAATAATCTTAAGAAGAGATACATCTGTCTCTCGTGTGGTCCTACCAAGATTTGCCTTAGTGAATGTAAAATCACCCACTTCGACCTCGTCCAAGCTTTTACCTTCTGGAGGCACTGCAACTTCTATCACAATCTCTGATTCAGGGGTCTTTTCGATGTGCACTTGTTTCTTAATCTTCTTGTTTGATCTCCTCTGATAGGGCTCACCAAACTCAGATAAATCAAGATTGTATGACGGTTCACGCCTTTGTCTTCCCAAAGACTTTTCGAGCCAACAAGACTGAACAATATTTTCAATTCGTGGAGAAACTGTCCCTGATGTATCAACCTGTGGTGTTTCAGTCGTCTCCGATCCTGCTTGAATTTGTGGCTCGGGCTCAGAATCTATATCAATAGGCGGAACGTGAGGTGAACTAGGAAGTGAAACGTGAGGCGCAGTTTGAATAACTGTCTCTACTGGAATCTCAGGAATATTCTCAATTTGTTTCTGCTTCCTTTTACCAGTAGCTCTTTTCCCTGTGTTTCCACTGAGTCTAACTCCTTCCGGAGGTATGATAATGGCTTTAACTCTGGGTTTTGCTCTAGAAGTAGAAGGCAATGACGAGAAATCCTTTGGCGGCTCTGCTACAGGAACTGACTTCCGCATTCGCTTGCTCTCCAAGAACAACTTACTAGTCTTGATCACCGATCTGGAAACCTCTTCAATAGAAGTATTCTCCTTAGCATACCAATCAGGTGAGCGAAGTGGCTGCCTAGCAACTTGATCCTTAACATAAGAATTGAGAAGAACTTCTCCATCATCATCCGACAAACCATCAACATCTTCTGACAAGTAATCAGAGAGCTGTCCAACAGTGAGTCTACAATAGTGACGACGACGAACTTCGAATTCATCTTCACAATTTGCCCAGAAATCTTCAAGTGCTGGCGTATGTGCAATCCCTCGCTCTAACCGATTTGCATAATGTCCAAGAGGATCATAGGAACGCCTCTCAATATAAGGTTTGAATTTGAATCTTTCTATCTCAGTAGACATACGCCTGGCATCTGTTGCTGCATCACATGTGAAAATTCCCAATGAGAATGGAAAATTTGCCGCGGCCTTATGACGACTACGAAGAAAGAAGTGAACGTGCTGCATTTGCCTGAGGAACTCCATAAAGACAATCTTGTCTGACGGATATCTCGGCAACATCAGAGGCTCTCCAACATAACCATCAACTCGGAGGTACGTGAAAGTAGGAAACTGTATGAACCAATCTGCCCAAGTCTCCATTGCTGATTTGGCCTCAGCTGAAACACGAATATGCATCTCATCATCAAGATCTCTCACAGTTCTCATGGAAAAGTGATCATTCACCACTCGGAAGTCCTGCTCAGACTGAGAAAACTCTAGCTGTGGATAATACTCATGAATATGCTGAACACCGAGAGTACCATTGGTGTTAAGAAGTCTGAAACTACCTTGAAATGCAACCAAGTAGACCAAATAAGATATCATGTGAAACTCGTGATGCTTGAGAAAGTTAGAAATCTGCTGATGTAAGCAATCACTAATTAACATAGCCCAGTCAAAACGCTCTGTGCCATCAAGGATTTTGGTAATCAGGTAGAACATCCATGGACGGAAAGTATTAGCATCTGACTGGCCGGTAACTCGATTGAGTAAGGTGATCAAAACAACAACTTCTCCTTTAAATTCACCACGACCAACCTTCTTAGGCAAGTTAGTTTTCTGAATTGTCAACCATTTCTGAGCAACTTTTCTCTGTGAACGTTGATGATCAGCATCCCATATTTTCTCACAAGCTTCAAGATCAACAGTAAAGTTATCTGAGCGAGGAGAAATAGCAAAACATCTTTCTATGTCCTTCGGCTTGAGACTGCAAACCACTCTTCCATCAACCGATCTAATCTGTCGTGAAGACGAGTCATAATGCTTAATGCAAGCAAGTACGAACTCAAGATCGAAGATAGAAACAGGAATGGATGCCGCTGCCAGCAACCCGGAACGCTCAAGATTCCTTATCGAATTGCTGCTAACACCTTCTAAACTGCTCAGATTGACCACTGGATAAACATGGTTTAGGTCCGTATCTGAAGTCTTGGTGAAATTATGTGTAAGGACTGATTTCACCGTGTAATCAATGAGATTGAACTGCATTTTGAAAATGGTGACTTTTGACTGTAAAGTCGAATATGTTTGAAGAACTTTCTGAAAAACACTGAACAAGGCTAAAAATAGCTTCTGACAGGAGAAATTTTCGAAGAAATTCTGGAACATGGGTTCTGTGCACAACTGAATTCTGAACAAACCCAGATAGCTGGATTTTGGAAAAAATGTGATTCAAGCCCACATGCAAAGACATTCTCGGAAAAAGGCTCAGAGCTTCAGAATGAAGGCTTCGGGGCTATTTTCTCGAAAAAATCTAAGAAGTGGGTCTTGTTGCAAACGCTGAAATATAAGAACCCAGATGAACAGATTCTGAAAATGTGTTGAATTACTCTGGCATGCGAAGAAAGTACCTAAGGTGAGAAATAGAAGAAATAAGACAGAAGATGGAAAGTTTTGCTTGTCTGCTTCTGAAAAATCTGCAAATCTCTTCTTCGAATCTTTATAAAACCTGCATGCAAAGTGGAAACGAAGTCTAAAATTGACTTCCTCTGAAGAATCTGAGCACGTAGCTTCGAAGAACGCTGAAAACGGACACCTGAATCACCTTAAGCTTGCTGGTTGCTCAAGAAAATACAAGCTTTCAGAGCAAAAGATGATGCAATAATGGACGCCACTCTTGAAATATATAGAATTTCATCATAAGAAATTCGCACTAAAGCAAGCATGCATTAAAAATGGCGCTTGGCTTCTCATTGGACCTCATAATAGTTAACTAGAACTCAAACAAGCTCAAAAGGTGGACGTGCTTTAGGGTTTGCCCTTTCAACACTTCAGTTGAACTCATCATGCGATTTTAGCTTCAGTTAAGACTTGTCTTAAGTTCGCCATCTTCAAATTTGTTTTAGATTCATCAATTTGACCTAAAGCGTACCCTTTAGATAGCTTCAGTTAACAACAAGAATAAGATAAGAGTTCGCCATCTTCATGCAAAGAATAAGCTAAAAATAGCGACCCTTTTGGAAGTTCAGTTTGGCCTTCAACAAGTGCGCCAACTTCACATGCTTTAATCAATTAAAATCTAAAAATAGCAACCCTTTTGAACTAAAGTTGCCTTCCTTAAAAAGTGCATAGCTTCACACAAAAATGCTTCACTTTTCAACCTTAAATATGGCGACCCTTTTGAAACTCAAGTTGACATGCAAATTCGCCATACTTCACAAATCTTATGCTTCATGCTTCACAAACTAATGCTTCATCAAAAATATGGCGTCCCTTTTCATGACTTCAGTTAACATGCAATGAAGCGCCATCTTCACAATCTTGACCAAATTCGCCATGCATGCAAACTTCAGTTGACTTTTAGTGATAATCTTCAGTTAAACTGAACATGCAAGGTAGTTAACTGAACATGCAAACCAGTTAACTTAACATGCAAACTGAAAGATCACTCCACATGCCAATAAACGAACTGAAGATGACAACCCAGAAATCGTTCAGTCTAACTGCAGTCAGAACTCCAGTTAAGGCGTCCATTCAACTCACTTTCGAAAATTTCAAATTTGAACTCTTGGGCGAATTCCAGACTTAGCCAAATTTCATGAAAATTTAGGCTAAAACCTCTGCCGGGACCTCTGTTCATCCTCTGACACTGGTTGACTGACTTCTCCGATTGGCTGGCTGACAGGTGCATTGCGAAGCTAAGTAAAAAATGATCAAATGATATCTTGACACTGCACGTCATAAAACTGACATCTGAAGGCTCAAAAATCCAAGCGCCTTTTTGAAAAGCTGCGCTTTTTCCCTGACTTAGTCAAATTTTGACTTCGACTCTAACGGCGGGAAAACAAAATCCTTCATAACTTCGCTTTCTTTATCAACTTTCGTGGATCGAACTCAGTTCACCGCTGGCTAAGCTCGCTCCGCGACGCATGGTCAGAAGGCACATTTCCCCGTAAAAACATCATCCGAAAGGGTGAAAACAAGAGCTCTTTTCAAAAGTTAGTTCTTTCATTCCGCATTTAGCCATTTCGAAACGACAAAATAATATAAACTTCCATCGCGAACCGACGGTGACATCTTCCGATCCGACTTCCGAGATGTGCAACGGAAAGCCGAACGCAACACTCTGACATTGAATATCTGGAATCATCGAAGAAAGTATTAGAAGGCCCTAAAAGCTTAACTTTCAAAATGTGCTTCTTTTTCCTTGATATTCCGACTAAGATTTGACCCTACGTTTGACCTCTGGTTCAGGCACTTCCGCAACTCAGATTCACCCACTGGCAGATGCGTCGCGAAGTTTGAACAAATGTGAGATAAACATCTTGGGTGGCATTCAGTCAAAAACCTACATCTGGCACCTCAAAAAGATGGGCGCCTTTCTTAAAAGCTACGCTTTTCTCCAGTGTTAGCCAATTCTTGCTTTCGCCTTGATCTGCACTGTATCTTCCGTAACTCGCTCAAAACAGGTCCGTTTGACAGGCTTGATAGCTCACTGCGAAGCTGACGTGATGCCGGACAAATGTCTGCTGGAGGTGACAAACCTTAAAAACAGGATCTGGGCCCCTAAAAGATAGGGCGCCTATTTCAAAATGTGCTCCCTTCTCCAGAGATAGAAAATTTTGATGATTTTCCTTCAGATTTTCATTTTTCTTAAATCTCTTCGGTAACAGACTGACATAGTACTGACACCAACTCCATATTTAAAAACCCCAAAAATGACCATTTGACGACACTTTAACAAGATTTAGACTCAATTAAGCAAAATGCCTTAGTGAAGCAAAATTTTTGGTTTTGGGTACAACATTAGGCTCCGTGTGGTGACCATGTCGGATACTTACGGCATAGGAGATCCCTAGAATCTCAGTGTTTCGTAGACTAGTGACTTTATAAGTTGGGTATATGGAGTCAGGACTTTCCTAATCACCTAAACATTAAAAGTTCCTAAAAACTTAACCTAAAAATCACCTAAAACAAGACTACTTAAATCACCTAATACACGACAAAACATCACAGAACGGGGAAAAACATAACAATATAACGATAAAACATAAAAATACTTACAAAATATTTACAACATCACTCCTCCCCCGGAAGGTTGAAGTGCTTAAGATATTGCCCGCTATAAGGAAGCGGGAAGAGCCTCCCATCCTGATGTGAAAGAATATAAGTGTTCTCTCCTGCTGATTCATGAATCTGGAAGGGCCCTAACCATAAGGAATCAAATTCTCCATGCATTCCTTTTGGCTCATGCCTTTTGTCCCACAAAAGGACTTGATCTCCAATTTGAAAGTCTCTGTGACGAGCTTTCTTATCAAAAATTCTCTTCACTCTTTCTTGATGCTAAGTGATTTTATCGACAACCTCCGTCCTCTCCTCTTGAAGTTTCATTAGGAGCAAAATTCTCTTCTGAATAGGATCATGAAATTCTTCATCTTCCACTGCTGATGCCAACTGCAAAGCAGACAATTCTAATGTAATAGGCAGAATAGCTTCTGTACCATACAAAAGTATAAAAGGCGAGGTGCCAATAGCTCTTTTAGGAGTTATACGATCAGCCCAAAGAGCGTCATATAACTTAGTATGCCAAGTTCGCTGATTTGACTCAACCAACTTGCGTATAATTGTTACAATGTTCTTATTGGATGATTCGGCCTGTCCATTACCCTGAGGGTAATAATCTGATGAATGTGACAGCATGATGCCGTGATCAAAACAAAAACTCAAAATCTCCTCTGACGAGAAGCAAGTAGCATTATCAGTAACAATTTTCCGAGGAACTCCGAAGCGAGAAATGATATTCTCCTTTAGAAAGCTGCAAACCACTTCGGACGTAGCTCGTTTAGTAGGAATTGCCTCAACCCATTTCGTAAAATAATTTGTCGCTGTAAGGACAAACACATGCCCCTTACTGGAAACTGGATTGACAGGTCCTACAAAATCAATACCCCACTGCTGAAATGGAGCGTCAATAACAACTGGCCTGAGTGGAAAAGATGCCAATTTCACTTTACCAGCAAACTGCTGACATAGCTGACATTTGTACACCCAATCATATGCATCACGA
>VDFB02095371.1:0-17875 GCA_007258455.2 Sequoia sempervirens | reverse complement strand
GATTTTGATGTATTTTGGAATCATATATCTCTCACATATTTTAAGAATTTGGAGGTCATTGTAGGTCATTTGTGAAGTCTAGTTAAGTGAAAAATCTAAAATTTTGCTTCAACGCCATTGTGATTCTCAGCCCTGAGTGTGAGCTTCATTGCTTGCGGGTTGAAATGAAAGAGTTAAAAAGAGAAAAGAAAAAAAATAAAGAAAGAAAAAAATTGAGAATCAAAAGAAAAGAAATTCAACTTTTTAGGGATATTTGAGCAACTCTACCAGGGCTATGGACGCCCAACCGATAGTTCAACAATCTTCGAGAGAATCACAATGACAACCTCATCAGGGCTATGGACGCCTAACTAGCAGTGAGGAAATGTCTTGGATTCTTTTGGAGTTAGAATAAACTACGTAGCTTAACTTGACAGAGCTTGGGTTCCTGTAGCAATGGAAGGATGAGAATTAACGCAATTGCACACACTTGGATTTTCATCATACTGAAGGTTGGATTAACTAGTGGTTCTGACCCTTTAGCTGAGTGTCTAGTTTGTTTGCCCTAGTGTGAAGGCCAAAGCCAGAGATCTTGGGTTCTTGATTCTAGTTGTCATCAAAATGATCTGGAGCATTTCCCCAGTGATTCACCATTTGTTGTGCATGTTTTGCACACACACCCTACCGTGGGTAGGGACCCCCTCTTTTTTCTCTAGATGGTATGCTTTGCTCCTGTCTCATTTTGTGTGCCACTTTTTTTGAGCCTAAATTGGTCATGTGCCTTCAAATGATAAAATTCCCCTGACCAAATTCACCTACTTGATTTTCTCTAAGTCTTTTGCCTTTGTGGAGATCCCTTGGTAGTTTTCTTCTATTGGCGTCCTTCCGGCCTTCTAGGTCCACCCCTCTGAAATGTTGTCCGCCGCTGGCCATTTTCCTTCCATCCTCCACCTGCTATCCTTCCAGACTTTCGGGTCCACCCCTTTGAAATGCTATCTATTGTTGGTCGTTGGCCTTCTTCTGTCTTTCCATTGTCCTTCCGGCCTCTAGAGTCCACCCTTCCAGAATGTTGTCCATCGTTGGCCGTTGGCCTTCCGCCGTCTTTTCGCCATCCTTCCAGCCTTTCGGGTTCGCCCCTCTAGAATGTTGTCCACCGTTGGCGGTTGGCCTTCCCTCGTCTTTTCGCCCTCCTTTCGCCCTTCTGAAATGTTGTTCGCCATTGGTCGTTGGCCTTCCATCATCTTTCTGTCATCCTTCCGACCCTCTAGGTCCACCCCTCCGAAATGTTTTCCACCACTGGTCATTTTCCTTCCGTCCTCCACTTACCATCCTTTTGGCCTTCTAGGTCTGCCCCTCTGGAATGATTTTTGCCATTGGTCGTTGGACTTCTACCATCCTTTCGTCCTTCCAGGTCCGCCCTTCGAGAATGCTATCCATCGTTGGTCGTTGGCCTTCCGTCGTCCTTCTGGCCTTCTAGGTCCACCCTTCTGAAATGTTGTCCATCATTGGCCATTGGCCTTTCGCCATCTTTCTGCCATCCTTCTGCCCTAGGGGAGGCCAACACCCTTGAACCCAAATTTATGTTCATGGTCCAAATGAGCTCCAAATATGAATATTATGACCTTTTAATGTTTCTTGTATTCAGGATTTATGGAGCTTGTTGTAGGTCCGTCAGGGAGGCCCATTCGGGGAGTTGTCCTACTTTTCAACAAATGATGATGATCTGCCCACCCGACTTAGGGGCAACCAACCCATTGATGCTAGTTGTCGACGATCTCATTTGATCCAATGAAGAATGGTGTATGTCCATCAAGCAAAAGGCAGCCTTTGGGCAGTTTCAGCTACAGTAAAAGGGAAATCTGCTAGATGAAAAAAATACTACAGTGACTGTTCACTACAAGACAAAATAGGGAAAAGACAAAAGATGTATTTTAAATTGCTTAATATTGTGGGGTAGGTGAAACCCTAGTGCAATCAAATATGGGCCACACAATGTAATTCAATCCTAGCCATTCATTTAGGCTTTGGAAAACTATAAATAGGAGTACTCCCCTCATTTGTAAAAGGCTGGATAGCTAGTGTAAAAATAATTTGCAGCAATAGAAGACAACATTGCATGATTTTATGGATGTTATCTTTGATTTTGCTCATCTTGCATTCATGGTTCTAGCTTCCATATTAGTTTAGTTGTTAGTTTATTGAATGGAAGTGGTGATGGTGATTGTTGTTTTAGTATTTGATGAATTTCTAGCTCATGCTTTTTGTGGTTCATTGATGATGAATCACTTTGCAAAGCTAGTCTTAGCTTCTTTCCTTTATTGCTTCAACTTAGTTTGATTGCATGTGCATGATGTGTATGTGTAACATGAAAATCTGTAGTCCTTAGAAGATTGCACTGGTTTTGTGTAACTGTAGGATCCTCTTGGCAAAGAAAAACCCAATTTAGGGAGTTTGTCTACTATAGCAGCCTCCATGATCATTGTTCATTAGTAGCTTCAGATCCACGAACTTCCTCTCTTCCCTGCCCTTTTTCCTTTTTTTTAATAAGTAACCCTATGCTAAGGTTCATTGCACATTGTAAAGCCAAATCCAAAGTTGAAATGGAGTTCTAGACTGCTATTTGAACCTGCAACAACTGAGCAACAATTTCTACACCCTAAGAACTCCATTTGCAAATCCAACTTCCCATGCTTTGTAACTCATTTGTAAGTCTGCCTTGTGATTCCAACAAATCACACGAAAGAACTGAGATATTCCAAGCACTTTCAAGACCTAACATTAGAGACCTTGGGATAGTGTTCTACAATCTAATTGTGGAAGATTGTCTTTCAAGAGAGGTGATGTACCTATGCATTACCTATGTTGAGAAGTGCATAAAAAACACCCCCTTTTATACGATTGCATTTGCCTATTATGGTAGAAACCATAATATTTTACAAATCTTCTATTTGCACCCATAATCACCAAAATATTTTTCCCGGATGACCCTTTGGCTTTACAAAAAAATGATAATACCTGTTTAATGGTTTACATTAATCTAATATCTTGGGAATTTTATCTAAAACCCATATTATCTTTCTAACGGGTTTATTCTCCTATTTATTAGGGAGAATTTTGTTTCTTAACCCCTAAGTAATAGGGGAGGAGATATATTTTTAAATCTTAAAATAAAATCTTTATCCCATAAAATAGGGATCACCACCTTTACTTTTTATTTTTATCCCATTTACGGGGCTCACAGGTTTAAGCATGGGATTCCCTTTTATTTAGGGAGGACCCACATTTCAAGGGGGAGCACTCCTTTTGGGGAGGGGCCCATCCCATGCATTTTATATTTATTTATTTTCATTTTTATATATATTGTTTTATATATTTTTTATATATATTTTTAAAATTGAGATATTGGGTGGAGTATGCCAAGTGGGATTTTTTGGCTGATGTGTTTGTTGACTGGACTGATGATGAGGCGTTGACTAGTCAACATATGTTGCCAACTTTGACTGCTTGTATCTTGTGCAAATGGACTCCGTTTTCAACGAAATGAGTTGCCTTGGAAAGCTCTCAACGAGCTCTTCACAACAACACCCCATTTGACCACCTTTGAAAACTTTACTTTTTTTCCCTTTTTTTGAGCCCTCTGATTTACTAGTTGACCAAAACTTTGACTGCTCGCAACTTTTGCATACAGACTCCTTTTGAGCCCGTTCGAGTTGTGTTGGGTTCGTGTTAGTGGGCTCTAAACAATGATATCAATTCTGAGAGATTTTGAGATTGTGAAAATTTTAGGTTCTTCTAGATCCTCCTAGATCAGGGATTAGGGTAGAAGGTTGAGAGTTTATAGTTAGGGATAATGTTCAAAGTTGAGTGTCTAAGATATAGGGTTTATGGTTTAAGGTTGAGGGTATAAGGAATATGGATGAGGGGTGAGGGTTTAGGGAACAAGTTTAGGGTTGAGGGTATAGGGTATAGGGTAGAGGTTTGAAGGTTGAGGGAATATTATCTTTCACGAAATGATGCACACAATGATGGAAGACTATGTTGATGAACTAATAGGAAAATACCTTATAAGAGATTATCATGAAGTTGTCTTGGATAAGATATTCACTAGATTGGAAGAGTATAAAGTCAGGATAAATTTGAAAAAGTGTATCTTTGGAATTACTTCCAGGAAGATCCTTGGATACATTGCTTCTCATAAAGGCATCAAAGTTGATCCAGAGGCATTGAAGTTGATCTTGTATAGGTGAAGCCATTATCGACATGCCTCCACCTTCCAATTTGATGCAACTAAGAAGTATACAAGGTAAATTATAGTCAATCCATTGCACAACTAATGGATAAGTGCCATCCTTTACAATATCTTATTCGGAAGGTGTAAAGAGAGAAAGACCATTGTTGAATAAGGCCCAGCAAGAGCCAGAGGAGAGGGTTGTTCTAATCCACCTACTCCAAAGGTGTCTTATGATGTTGACTAGAAATGACATTTATAAGAGTCTCCCCTACTCGACCGCAACCTAAACCAGTCGAAGCAGGTAAGAGTTTAAATTTTTGGGAATGTGAGTATTAAAGTCTTAGACAACTCTTTGTTCGAGGATGACAACCCAGATCTAGGAAAACAACGCGATGTGTTGGCATCTCTCTGGTGCGCTAGCGTCCATATGGTCAGAAAAATAGTGAACAGAATACAAACTACCTAAAAACTAACTGACATCCTAGCTAGTTGGTTTCGACAGGAAAAAACATAATGATAAAGTAGGAGAGATAAAGATGAAGATGATAAAGAAGGTAGATAAAATCCAAGGTGATGAAGATAATCTCACAAAAGCGTCCATTCACCAACCAGCTCCACATGTACGTTCACCTACACACAAGCAAGAGGGAAAATTGTTGGGGTTGTATAGGGGCATGCCTTAGTCAAACCCCCATTTTGGTGTTTCCACCTCCACGAATAGCCAAAAAGCAACAAAGTAGAGTATGCGATAAAGGAAAGAAAAGCGAGCAATACATACTACAAAATAGTACAATGCTACTCAACCAAATCACAAAGGAGAGGAGTGAAATATTGCCACCTCCACCCAAAAGCTCACTAGCCAATGGAGGAGAATATGGACTTGGCAAGGTCACCACATCTACAACTGTGATGAAGGGAGGTCTCACAAGACTCTAACCCCACACTTCTATGGCTTGCTTCACACTTGTAATGTGGAATTGATGGAGTGCTATTGCTGCAATGGAGTGTTAAAAATGTTGCTTGAGAGTGAAGAGAAATGGAAAGAGTTCCAAGAGAATGTGAATCTATTGCTTAGAGAATGAAATGAGATGAGAATGGATTTTTTTGAAGGTGGGATGGGAAGAATCTGCCATTTTTAGGGTTGGTTGGTCGAGGAGGGACGTTACAATTTGACCTCAATCGAATGTGTAATGCCTCTGCCAAATTTAGACATGAGAATATGTTAGGGACAACAACATTTCACACAGACGTTTGTGCACCACGCGTGCATCCCTAACAAAAATTCTCCCACTGACACAAAAGAAAGATGCCAAGTTGAAGGAAGGTAGTTGGGTGATATGGAATTTTTCCTTCAGATTTGATTTTCTAAGGTGAGGGTGTGTGAAAGGGGAATTTTCATAAGGGGTGAAAATTTTCTCCTATACAGAAGGAAGTTCCATTCAAATAGACCAACAACTGTCAGTAGGCCTTTCAACAAATCAAGGATTACCTATTGTCACCACTAGCATTGATATCACATGTTGATAAAAAACCACTTATCATGTATGTGTCATCTACGTCATCAACACTAGGAGTTTTATTAGCACAAAATAATGAAGATGGTATTGAAAGAGCGATATACTACATTCGTCATAAACTTGTGG
The DNA here is from genome assembly GCA_007258455.2 of Sequoia sempervirens. Classification (NCBI taxonomy): domain Eukaryota; kingdom Viridiplantae; phylum Streptophyta; class Pinopsida; order Cupressales; family Cupressaceae; genus Sequoia; species Sequoia sempervirens. Next base: position 12,022 of record VDFB02095371.1, on the reverse strand, counting down.
GGTATGAGCTCAATTTCTCTCCTATTGAGAATTCTTGTCTAGCAGTAGTCTTTACAACATTAAATATCTAACATTATGTGCTGAATCTTTAGACTAAGATGTTGGAAAAGATAGATCCTCTAAAGTACTTACTCAACAAGGTAATCCTAATAGGTAGATTGATGAAATGGGTAATTCTCCTCAATGAGTTTGATATCGAGTATGTGGAAAGAAAAGCAATAAAAGGATATATAATAGAGGATCAACTATCTGACACACCTACTCCCACATTTCAACCTTTGGTATCAGAATTTTCCGATGAAGCAATTTTTACACTAGAAACATCTACTACATGGAAGTTTTACTTTGATGGATCCTACACCCACCATGGTTTAGGTGCAATAGTTATCTTCATAACACCACAAGGGGATGCAATCCCTAAGTCTTACAAGATAGCATTTCCTTGCACTAATAACATTGATGAGTATGAAGCTTTGTTGATAGGTCTTAGAGAAGCTATAGAATGGAAAATAAAACACTTGCATGTCTACAATGATTCATAGTTGGTTTTTTGATAGGTCAATGATGAATATGAAACAAAATATGACAAACTTGTGCCTTCCAAGAAAATGGTTGACAATTTTAAAGAGTACTTTGATGAAATCATATTTGAGAAAATTCTACGAGTTTAGAAAAAGGGAATAGATGTAATGGCTACTATAGGGTCTCTCTTGGACATACCTAATAATGTGCATTAGTGTGAATTCTTAGTGGAACAATTGTTGATCCCCACATTCGATGTCCCTGAATCTGAGCTCATGTGAGAAATTGTTGGTCATGATTATCCTTGGTACAAAGACATACAATTACCTACATGACCAAATCCTACCTCTTGACTTATTCAATAATCAAAGAAAAACCTTTACTTGACGAGTCTCTAAATATGTTATCATCATTGATACCTTATATCGTTGTAGTTAGATAGTACTCTGCTTAGATGTCTCAACACTGAGGAAGCACAAATGGTTTTACAAGAAGTACATGATAGTATATGTGGAGCTCACTCTAGTGGTCCTACTCTAGCTAAGAAGATCATGAGGACTAGATACTACTAGCCGCCCATGGAATGTAATGCATACCACTTTGTGAAGAAATTTCGATAGTGTTGAAGATACATGGAGATCTTGTACATGCATCGGCACAAGGACTGCACCCGATTATATCACCATCGCCCTCCTCTCAATGGGGACTCAACCTTATAGGAAAAATCCACCCTACATCTGCTAATGGCCATAAATTCATCATTACTACTTCATAATACTTTACAAAATGGATTGAAGCCATACCTATGACATACATTATCGGTAAGCAAATCATGAAATTTATCTCGAACTACATCATATGCCAATATGGTGTTCCCATGTCTATAGTCATAGATAATGGTCATCCCTTCAAAAACCAGGATGTTTGGGAATTATGTGAGAAGTACTATATCCAACATCACTTTTCCACTATATTATCTCTAGGGTAATGGTCAAGTGAAGGCATCAAATAAAACCATCATAAAAATCCTAAAAAAGACTACAATGACACTAGTCGAGACTAGCATATTTAGATAAATCTATTCTTATGGGCTTACAATATGAGCATTTGTACTCCTACTAGTGCTACACCCTATTCCCTTGTATTTGATTCCAAATATATACTTTTGATTGAGGCCAAGTTACCATCATTTAGAGTTTTTGTGCAGTAGTTCAACGATGACAAAGATTATTGAATTTCCAAACTACATGAGCTACAACTATTAGATGAAAGAAGAAAAGTTGCATTAGTCCATCTATAGGTATATTGGAATTGTCTTTGATGTAGCTATAACAAAAGGGTCAAAGTTTGACAGTTTGACATCAATGATCTAGTCCTAAAAGAGAGCCCCAAGAATCAAATGGAGTGAGAAAAACTAGGAAAGTTTGAACCTAACTAGTTGGGTCCCTACATCATTACTATAACATATGGATTTGGTGCTTATCAACTAGCTACTATTGAAGGTGAAATGCTACCTAATCCTATCAATAGAATGCACCTTAGCAAGTACTATACATGACATATAGAGATCCTATACAAATAAAAAAATTAAAAAAATAGAAAAATGGAAAAAGAAAAGAAAAAGAGAAATAATATATGCTATAGTGAAAACCATTTCAGTGGTGTTTTGGATAAGTACCATGGTGAAAACATGGAAAAAAGGCACCATATGTAGTCAAAATTCACTCTACCATCTATCACTATTCTATTGGATTTTAGACATAATAAACCAAGCATAGGCCCCTTCATAATAAGCTTTCTCATCCATCTCATGGCCTAAGAATGATTGACATTTAGTGTCAACCGTGTACCATATTCATTCCTTTCATAATAACTAGTCTTGTACTTGATTGGGGGTAATTATCTACCTATATTTTTAAAAGGATATTAGACATGGTATCAAATGATATTATCACAATAAAATCCAAAAACATCCAATTTTCCTGGAAAAATCCAAAATAGTCAAAAAAGTTAAAAATAACATTGGCCATCAAACATGTACTAATGTCAGTCCAAATAATCAAGCTACAAGCCTTTACATGTGTACGTAGGCAAGGCCATCATTGACGATCCCCTGAGGCCTAGATTTTTCCCTTAGGTCCTATCATAATAAACATTTTCATCCATCACAATCCAAATTCCATTATAAAATTATCCCTTGTAAAGAACTAACATGGTGGTTAAAGACAAATGGAACATCTTACAAAAATAGAGCTTAATAAATCATGGAATAACAAACAAAACTACCAAACTAGCTTCAACCTAGCCGATCAATTATCTATGTATCTATCAACGTTACCTATCTTATCAAAAATAATTTTTCTTCTAGGTTGTTGCATTATTAGAACCAGACCAAGTGTCTTATATGAGATGTTCCACTCCTTAAATCAGACACAATATTTTGAATCATATCAAACACTTATCAGTGGACAAGCAGATCTAAATGGTTGTGGACTCATTTGGTCTAGTTAAGTATTATCTTTTTATTTTATTTATCTTATGTAATGTTCCTATGCTACTCAATGATATCCACATGTGACTAGAGCAACAATGATGGATCATGATGTTTCTTTTTCTTAATTTTTGTTTGTGGTTTTATCTTGATAATATGACTCGGGAAACTAAGGTCCTTTTGTGTGATTAGGGTTCCATTTGGCATAATGAAAACATCCTATGCAAGTTAAAGGTCAACTAACACTTTCTTGCATTAGGATTAACATGTCCTACGACTACTTCCTCACATATTCAAACAAGGTTCTATTGTTACTAGTATGAATCTGGGAAATCCTTGTTTGATGTGTCTAAATATTTAACAAACAAATACTAACGTCACCAAGGTTTGTCTCAACTTGGTGTACACATATTCACTTGTCCATATATCAACATCTTTAGGCAAACAAAAACAAAATCCACCATCGCAATTCATGCTTTGTTGTGCATACATCCGCTTGTCACATAATAAAATACTCTATGATGATAAAAAATGCACTACCGAAAGCTCAAATACTATCAAATCATATATCACTCTTGGATCGATGGTCCATCTAACCGTTCTTCACTCCTTACTAAATATTTCTTCTCGCTAACATTTCTTCCATCAGTCCCCCAATCATCTCAGTGGCGTGTTATGAAAAAAAAATGTATTAGTTGCATCATCTTGCATCCATATTAATGTTAGAACACCATATTCATCATCATATGCATATAGGTCATGTATACTGCATAAAAATACAAAAAAAATAGATAATAATGCAATACATTATGGAATCATCATCCACATAGCTTCATACAAACATGGCATGACATGTCATAAACATATAGTGTCATCCAACATATAGATCATATAAGCATATTAATCCTATTGTAAATCATAAGCATTAGATATCCATACATCACATGATGTCATACATATAAGCATAAATCAATATCATGTGCATCCATCCATACATCAATAAAATAACACATCATAAATCCATAATGCATATCAAATAATAACCATAAGATAGAGATAGATAATATCACAGAGAAACATGCATAATAGAACATAACACATCATGTAGTCACCACCAAAATGATCCATCTCATATATATATCAAAATTTGTCATATTACAAAACTTATATGTCTATCAAAAATGGAGCTCGCAGGCTTGATCGAAATATACATATGTATGGATATACAAAATATATCAGGCTAACCCGAGCTACCCCTATCATCATGTCCCAAGGTGGGCATATCTTGTCAAGGTCTTCACCCTGATGGTCTGGTTTGATCTCTAGGTGAGGATGGAGGTGGATAAGGTGAACTTTGAGGAATTGATACTCCACCACTGCTATCTGATCTTTGTGAATGTGATATGCTCTAAGAACCAATCTCAATGTAGCTTGGTGCCCTCTATGAAGGTGGCACCACACCCTCATACAACTTGTGATAATATTGCGCCTCACGACCTACCTGATAAAAGGTGAGAGAAAAATCAACATTGGGTCCATTCACTGTCTCAATAAATTTGAGGGATCGCTCCTCTACCCTTTGTACCCTGATAGTAGTAGTATCCTAATTAATATTCAATTGAGCTACCTGACCCTACAGACCCTACACCTGTGCCTAGAGAGATTATATCTGCATCTATATAGCAACCATTTGTGAATCATGTCCTCCCACCTCAGCCTCTTCCTTCATCACATCTCTGATAGCCTCTCTAATGGATACCTTCTTAATCTCCACATCCACATCAACCTCCATATGCTACTCCTCTCGAGCAAAATCTTCCTCCTGAGCATGATCCTCCTACATACCCACATTAGGAATCTCCTACTTCTGCTGAGGAATCTCCTCGGCATGGAAATCCTTTATAATGGGTAAAAGTTATCCTCTAGCTCTACCTCTCTCCCTACCTCTGCACTAACTCATTTGATTGCAAAATACGATGAAAATTTCTAATGAAAGATGTATAATTAGACGAATCGTCGGGTAACTTTGTATTTAATGTGAAAATTTTAATTTTTTTTTTTAAATTGTGCCCGATGTTCATCAAAATTTCAACGCTCCGTGATTTTCATCGCTTTTTCGATGAACATCGGCATAAATTTTAATAAATAAAAGTGAGTTCGACAATTTATCTATACTTGTGATAGTGTTTTCATGCTATACTTGTGAATTTTCCCTACTTGCAAATTTTCTATACTTGTGACAATTTGTGGAGGTTATAGGCCAATTTTTTTTGGTGCAAAATATCAAAATTATTAGATTTTGTTAGCTATCTATGACTAAAAATTATTGGAGTGTGAATTTGATATTTTTTGAAGATCTAAATATTCAAGCTTGGTAAAGAAAAATCATGCCAAATAATATTAGTGTAAAAAAAAATGAAGAGACGCTTGCTAGATTGTGGGCTAAATTGAAAAGAAAGGGTCATGGGAAATGTTATTGTCCTTGCAATAATTGGAAGGGCTTAAAGATGAGAAGACTTTTAATCACAATAACTAAGAAACATTGTAGGAAGCATGGTCATGTTGAAGGGGGGCATGATTATCATCCATTGGTAAGTTGTTCATTATATGTCTTTATATTCATTGAATTTGTAAATTTTTATATCGTTTTAATATTTTATATATATATATATAAAATCACTTGATCATGATCATGGTTTATTTGTGTCGATCATTATTATAAAGGTGGGGTGCCTTAGGGCACATGATATGGATTATCATGTCCCAGAGAATGTGGTTTTGAAAGCGGGGGAACATGGAGTTGTGAATATCGAAGATGAAGTTAATGATCCTATGGAAGAAGATGATCATGCACCAGAAAACACAGTTGAAGATGATGGTACAAATACATTGATCCATGACACATTTAGTGGCACAGCTGATCATGATGATCGAGATGACTTTGATGATGTTCATGATTTACCTATACTTGAGAAGGCATACGAGCCCCTTTATGAAGGCCCCCAAACAACTCTTCTCTCTACTATATTGTTGTTGGTGAGCTTGAAGGTTATGAATAGTTTATCCAACATATCAATCTCACGGATGTTAAGGTATGTCATATATGTCATCTTTTTTCATCTATTTTTGTTGTTATTTCATCACTAGTAAATAAAGAATGAAATATGTACCATTAATATTCTTTATATTAACAAAAAAAAAATTTGTTGTAGATTGATAGGTGAATTTTTGTTACCACCATCAAATGTTTTATCTTGATCATACCGAGATTTATCTGCCATTATGAAAGATATTGGAATGGAGTATCAAGCAATAGATGCATGTCCCAATGATTAGATTATATATCATAAACAACATGAATTTACAACATAATGCCTAGAATGTCATATCAGTAGATATCGAATAGATCAACTAACAAAAAAGGTGCCTCACAAGATTCTTCATTATATTCCCATTATTCCACATATGCAACGATTATTTAGGTGCAAAAGCTTAGTGCAATTTATGGATTACCATGCATGAAATAGAAGTGGAGATGACATTCTTTGAATTCCTGCGGATGGTTCTACATTTATGGACATGGAGGAAAAATGACCACACTTTAAAGAAGAACCTCATAATCTCAGGCTTTCATTGGCAACAGATGATGTCAATCTATTTGGAGAGCTGAGATCCATTTACTTAGTCTGACCTATTTTTGTTATCAACAATAACATTCCTCCATAGATGTCAATAAAGAAGGAGCAGATAATGTTGGAAATGATTGTTCTAGGTATTTTTTTACGAAATTTTTTCTTTAGCATATTAGCATCTCATTTGTCTTATTTTTTGCATAATGACTTATATTTTTTTCATTTAATAGTCATGTACAATAATTTATATATATATATATATATATATATATATATATATATATATATATATATATATATATATATATATATATATATAGTATTACAAAGAAATGGTTATAATAATTATAAAATGAGCACCATCTAACTAGGTAAGTACCCGTTAAAGATATGAAATGTACATATTGAGCCTTATCATCAGCTAATAAAAGAAGTGAAAATGATTACCTTATGTATGATCGCCCGCAAATTAACAGGACAAAGAGGTAATTTCAATTCCATGTAATGATTGTATGGATAATTCATGATGCCCTAGGGCTAACACATTTTTGTGGTATGTTATAATGTTTGACTTCACTTTAACGATATTTAATTTCATGAAGTAGATATCATGCATGTTTTTTAAATAATCTATGCATTATATATAATTATAAAAATTAACATATTTAATCCAATTATTATATATGATCTTGCAGGTCTTCAAACAAGGGGAAAATTTGCATGTCCATTTTGTGGTCCAAAGATGAAATCTTGTTGTTCGAAATTTTTAGGAAAGTAGGTGTTTGATGAGTATAGGAACTTCCTCCACATAAATCATAAGTATCAAACTACTAAAAAACATATTTTCAATGGGAAATAAGAGACTACATCAAAACCACAAAGAATGACACCTCTCCTATGGAAGTTGGAATATACTAGAATTAATCGTCAAGGTTATACATCAGAACAAATTGTTTATCTATCATATATGATATGTTTGGAATTTATATTTTTATATTGTGTTTTGTTTACTCATGTTGTAATTGAAAATGATTATCATTGTTAATTTGTTTAACTTATATGCTTCATGAAGGTCATCAAGGCATTAATGGTTGGTTTCCACAGGGACTGAAAAGTTATCCCAGACAATTTAGTAGGTTTCTCTACTATGAGCAACTAAAAATTGTCCATTTGTTTGATAAAATGGTTATTAGAAGAATAAGGAAACATTATGGAAAATATTGATGGTGAACACAAGAAAAATTGTCAAAATTTGTAGTGATATTCAGGAAGCCAATCATGCAATGAAAAATGTCATTCAATTAAATAGCGATGGAGACCAAATTAATATAAGCTCCCTTCCTTGGTTATTAATGGAGCAGCAAAGCAATGCTATAAAATAATTCATACTAAAATTTGATTTGATAGATTTGTTATGAATATAAACAATATCATAACAAAGAAAGGTGAATTTAAGCCGTATTTAGTACATGATTGGCATAATCTTCACATATGTAATTTTTGGTATATTTTATATATATTTGTATACTACATGTAGTTTTCAATGTATTATGTTTACTAGTTTTGGAAAAATAATGAAAAGATCATTTTACAATTCTTGCAGTACATTCTATCTCTATCTCTCCCAGACAACTTCGACAACAATGTCAAACAAGTTATCTATGATATTGGAAAATACATGAGGTAAGTAGCGATATTTGTTCAATTCATTGTATAGATCTTATATTTTCCATTTTTTTTACTTGTTAAGTAATATATTGTATATTTTTGTTAAATATCGTTAATATATTTGTGCCTTGAATCATTTGTAGATGGTTGCCATCTAAAGAAATCCATAAAGAAGATATAAATTATTGGAGGAGAAAAATTCCTCGTCTAATGTGTGAAATGAAAAAGTGTCTACCTTCGACATTTTTCAATGCACAAAAACACTACTTCATACACCAAGTTGAGGAGATTGAATTGTGTTGACCTGTACACACAAGGTAAATGGGGATGGTTGAGAGGCACTTGAAATTTTTGAAGGCTTTGGTTAGACAAAGAGCACATCCTGAGGGTTCTATGGTGGAGGGATTTATGGTATACTAGACCATGGTGTACATTACTGAATATCTTCCTAAGTTTGTAGCAAAGATCCATGTAGATCGCATTTGGGATCCCAACTCCATTAACAAATTCAAAGGGGAGTACCTAATGGGGAAGGGTAGATTGAGGAAAGTGAGAGGTAATTATAAGATGGTTGTGGAGATTAATTAGAATAAATTTTACATTTCCTTCAATTTCTTGAAAAGAAATAATAGAGAACTAGTCCAAACGAAAGAATATTCCACACACTAATAGAAAAGTATTGGTATTGTATTACTCCAGAAAATAAGTCATATACCATGGTAATTAATTAATTATCCGTTGTTTGTGAATTTCAATTTTTTTTGATACAGTTGGTCGAGAGTGGGATGCACTACATTTGTAGGTTGCAAACAATCTTGATTGGATGACAGTATGGATTGAACGATGTCAATAATCTAGTCGCGCATTAACATGGGAAGGTGTGGCTTCATTGGTTAAATAAGCTCATCGTAATGAAGATTCCAATGTTACACCAAGGGAAATTGATTTAGCATATGGTTTAAGGGATAAATAGGTATGTATAAATATATTAATCACCCATATTATTTAATTATTTTCAATTATATTGATGTATATATATGTTGAGTTTTTTTTTCTTTGCATACATTCAGCCAAGAATAAATATGTTTATCAACTGATGATGAAATAATTTTTAAATGTTTGACATATTGCAGGTGAAACACCACAAGGCTATGTGGTGCAATGGTCATAAATTTAAAATCAAAAAGTTGGATGACACGAAGAAAACATGTGATTCTGGGAAAACTATAGTCTTTCAGGTGACTAATGTTTCATCTAGAAGCGACATACATCCAAAAGTCTCAGAAAATCGATACTATGGGATTTTGGATGATATACTTGAGTGTGACTTTAAGTCCTTCAAATTAGTTTTGTTCGTCGTCCAATGGTATAGGCTATGATTGAATGAAAATGATCCTGAGAGAACTATTATTGAACATGATAATGGATTTACCATGGTTAATACAAGGTCGATTGAGCAAGCTAGAAATGAGCCCTATGTTCTTCCAAGCCAATGCAAGAAGGTATTTTACTCAGAGGTTCTAGGTAAACTGGGTTGGTCATTTTCTATTAGACATGATCTAAGAGGAAGGATGGTAAATTATAATGTGGTGGAAGAAGAAGATACCGAAGAACTAGAAGATGATGTAGATGATGATCAGGATCAATAGTTAGTTGATGATGTGCCTAACGAAGATGTTGAAGAAGAGGAACTAGATCATGATGATGTATGAGTTAATGTTCATGAAGATGATATGCGTGTGAATGATGACATTATCAAAACTGATTTCAATGACAACAATGATGATATGACCAATCCTTACAATGTCGAATCTGGATTGGATGATATAGACAAAGAGTTGGATGAAGAAACATTAAAATGTATGAGTTATGCAATTATATTATCTATTTGATATTTATTTCTTGATAGAATTATATTTGACTTATATGGTTACATAATCAATTCATGATGTTTTAAATTTTTATGCCATTACATAATTAATTCATGATGTACTTTTTAATGTTGTTAATTCATGATGTTACAAGTATTGTAGCTCTCCTAGAAATTTCCATATGATAAAATCATAATTAATCTATGACTATTTATGATTAGATATTCTTTGATCATATCTTTGGTTATTTCATTCCCAAAAAATTAGCGTTTCCTCATGTTGACCCTGCATAGTGACTGTGAATGGGGCCAATGTTGATTTTTTTTCAATTTGTGCTTGTATGGAGTGAAACTTGACATGGTTAGCCTAGATGCATGTGTCTACGATATGGGAGGATTTCGAGACTCAAACATGACGTCATGCTATATAAAGGCATCTCGTCCTTCCTAATAATACAAGTTTCCTTATTCTTCGTCTCTTTCATATATTGTTCCTAATTATCAAATGGTGGCAAGTGATTATTCCCTTATATATCATTGCATAATTAATTTTTTCTATATTAATTTATAAATTTTTATTATATTATGTGGAGCTCCAAAAATTTAGAGAGGAGTTCAAGTTAGTAGGTTCAAAATAAAAAATCATCACTTGTCTCTTTATCTACTCAATAATCAAAAGGCCATCAACTCTTCCATCCTAGTTGAGAGGACCGATTATATTAAGATTTTTTTATGTTCCTATATAGCTTTCTTGTATATAGTATATTTTTACCAACATATACTATTGTATGCTTGCATGGCTTCTTAGTTAATATATATATTTTTATTATTGATCTTTTTGATATTTTATATAAGTTATTATTAGATGATACACATTGGATTCCTTTTAATTTTTTATATTTGAAGATACATAACTAATTACAAGGATAATATAAAGAAGATATATCTATATATGTATCATTTATGAGTTTCTAAAATATTTTACTTCCATGTCAACCACTTTCTTCAATTGAGAAACATAATACCTCTATAATCTTGCATTTATCAAGTGTCAATAAAATAAAATTCAAGTACTTAAAGCTATAAATTTTCTCTTGATTGATCTAGTAATAATATACTAGCCAACCAATACTCATCCAATGATATCATCTTGCATTGATTCATGTTACTTGACCATCACATAATTGAACCAAGTACCACTTTAGAAATACCACATACATAGTCTTCTCTTTCTATAAACCCCCCATTGTATTCATAAGGGTTTTATTGTAGGTCCCATCAAATACTATTCCCTAATCATGTAACAAGTAGATAAGTCATCTTTACTAAGGTCAAACAAGGTTGTTTTATCACAAAATACAATAGTTTTTAGTTTTAAGTGTTAGATTTATGTTTTGATTATAAGGTTTATCTTGTAGGTTTAAGGTATGAATTTAAGGTTATTACAATGAATTTTCAACCAATGGTATTATTATATCCTATCTCTACCATTATAGTTCTAAAATAAAACATACAAATCAAACTTAACTAGCAATCACACCTTAGTGTGCAATGGGTATGCCGAAAAAGTGTGGAATTTCAAGTAGGATAAATTTTGGTCTATTTTTTGCATACATTTATGCAATACATGAGGTAAATTGGTAGGACATTTAGAAAGTGACGTTGTTTGTGCAAAAAATGTCTCAATGGAGAAATCATAGCTTCAAGGGGGTGATATAGAGAGATAGAGGGGGGTGGTGAAAGATATAGAGAGATCGTGATAGAGGTAGAGAAAGATATGGATAGAAAGAGATAGAGAGAGGAGTGAGAGGGAGATAAAAAGAGAAATAGAGATAGAGA